>JBBPJQ010000773.1:0-16899 GCA_038088795.1 Boletus rex-veris
GAGTACGCCCACGGAAAATCTGTCACTTCGGCATATTGGGATCCGAGAGGGCGAAGTATCGTGAGCACCAGTTATGACGACACCCTGCGGAGTGCGTACAGGTTCATTGTATTTTTATTTTTCGTGCTGACGACGTCGACGTCGATGGGCAGTTTGGGAGCTCGACGCGGGGAAATATGACGCCTCTCCCGTCTTTCCTGCATTTACGCCGTTCAGTCGGATAAAGCATAGTTGTCAGACGGTAAGCAGTAATCACGTGTGAGAGAGAGCTCGATGATGGATGGTTGACGATGAACGATGGGCGATGTATTTAGGGACGATGGCTAACGCCGCTGCGCGCTGTATGGACCCCCAATCCCGACGTCTACCCCCATTTCACGGTACGTGACATGGTCGAGTCATCACAGCGACATGTATACATATGTCAAAACATTAGGTCGGGAATTTGGATCACTCGCTCAACATTTACTCTTGCAAGGTGCGCCTTTTTTTTTCGACATGTGAGGGTTGCATCGCTGAATGGGGTACCTAGGGAGAACTTGTCGCTAAGTTATCAGACTCTGTGCGGTACGTCCCTGCCTCTTTCCTGTCTTCCCTTTTCTTCCCAACACGCCTCCTCGGACTGCACCAGGATCACCGCCACACAGACTGTCACGTGTTCACATCCAAGCGTCGTCGAGCGGTGTGCGACGGGCAATGCGAGCGGGCGGTGTGTCTTGTGGGCACCGCCTGACTTGGCGTGAGTGTATATCGAGTGGAGGTGGTACTTGTTGTATATCGTTGGTCGTGGTGATAGGTGTGGATAGTGTATATGCGTGTTGTGTTGGATTTTTTGATCGTGGTTGCATGCTGGTGCTCTATGCCAAGCTGCAGGTGTTCACCATTTGTACGGTGTCGATGCTGGCGCTGAGGCGTTCCACCAAAACCAAGACACCATAACAGCAACTGTGGTATATTCATATTACATGAAGAAAAAACAATATAAAGAAAACAATGATCTACGACAGGAAAAAAGAGGATAGGGGGGGAAATAGAGACCGAACCGACCGTGTCACAGACATACTGATGAGCAACGCCCGCCGCTTGGTCAAGGTTAATGAGGAGGGGGAAAGAACAAGACGTGAGACAGACAATAGAAAATTCGAAGTCCATACCACATGAGCGTACGAGTCTTTTTCTCATGTCCATGTCCATTTCTGGGAGGAGTGGGTGATCGAGGAAAAAGACGGAAGATCAGATGAGTGCGGAAAGCTCGGGAATAGAGGATAGTAAAGATGGATGGGACGGACTGGATCATCAAGTCTCCATCGTTCGTCTTCCACACAACAGTGCCTCTTTCTCAATCCGCCGTCTCTTCCCAGATGCTTCTCTCGACAGCATGACCTGAGCCCGAAACCTGAAAAAAACCATCCACTCATCGCGACCTGCACTGTTCGCAAAGAAGACCGAGACCGACACGGAGAACAGTCTACAGGAAATCCTCGGCTCTCGCACGTTTCTTCCCTCTCATCTCCTCCGGCGCAAGACTCGCAATTGCTGATGGCGATGATGCAATGTTTGTTGATTCCTTGGCAAAATAGTATCTAGGTGTATGGGCACGTTTCTCTTCCTGTGTAGCGCACGAATCTGGATTAGCGTCAATCGACAACAAAAAAAGAAAGGAAACGCACAGGAGAGAAATTAGGATCCGCATATTTGAGCTCAGTCTTTTTCTTGAATGGCGTATACTTTTGTTCCAAAGCTGCATTTGGAAGTACAAGTGGCGGCGGCTGAGTTTGGGCAGACACTGACCCAGTAGGCAGTACTGGCTTTGCTTGTGGCGCCAGCGTAGGCGTGCCACTTCCCACGGCAGGAGTGGTTGGTGATCCAGCCCCGTTAATACCGGAGGCAGCGAAAGGTGAGGCAGCAGGGACAAATGCCGGAGGCGGCCCGAGTGGTGGACGAGACATGCCTGGTTGGAAGGGGGGCATACCTTGAGGAAGCATACCAGTTGAGGGTGGCATCCCAACTGGAGGGGGCATTGTAAACCCAGGCGGTAGAGGTCTAGTATGTCATCACATTACGCAAATACAAGGCAGAAGTAAATTGTCAGCATCAATTACACGAGGCCCAAACAAACCTTGTAAACGAGGCATGGACTTACCCAGGTGGGAAACCGGACATACCGGGGAAGGGGGGAGGGAATGGAGGTGCCGCACCTGGAAATGCCCCTACCGGAGGTGTACCTCCTAGAGGGAGGAAGGGAGCGGGTTGCGCACCTGGAACCATCCCGGGTGGTGACATTCCTGTCGGAGGCCCTGGCATGACAGGCATGGGAGGAGCTGAGTATGCCTGAGGTGGTGCTCCGTACACCGCTCCGCCCTCTGATGCAGGAGGAGGGGTCGAAGTAGCGTCACCGGAACTAGCGCCCATGAGTGCCCTGTGGGCCGCGAGTTGCGCACGTAGCTCCTCTTCTGACAAGGGTTTATTCTCGACTTTGGGACGTTTAGGCTGTGGTTGAGAAATTGAGCCAGCTGCGAGCCCAAGTTCTATCTCTTTGCGACGCTTATAGTCCGCCACGTCGGGTGCCGGGATGCCTTCCATGCCAAAGATTTCAACTTCGTAGCCATCACGACCAGGAAGGGCGTTCTCTATTCGTGGAAGGCTGAGATAAAAATGTAGATGTGAGATCGGAAACGAATCGAGAACGAACAGACCGCTCACTTTTCAGGTTCGAGCTTGTGTACTTGTTGAATGTGGACTGCAAGGCCTCCTGCTGTGTTCAAGCGACGAGGACACATGTTGCACTTGAAATGCTTTGCCTTTTGGTGCTGCATGAGGACTTTATAGCAGTGCAAGTCAGTGACGCCCTTGACCTGCGAGGCCGACGACGCACCTTTCTCATCCTCGAACTCTCGTTCGCAATACCAGCACCATGGCCGAATGATCTAGTAGTCTAATCAGCTCGAACTATCCTGGTGCTACAAAATGGACACCCACCTGCTTGTTCTTTTTTTTCACCATCGTCTGGTTGCAGCGGAGTTGCGCGGGCGTGGTTGGAAGAAAGGCGGACAAGGAAACCGCGCTCGGTGACTCGTCGGACCGTGGGAAATGTTTGACCACGTGATTCACAATTTGACCCCATTGGATTACCTAATCCTGTCGTTTTGGCGGTGTCGGGAACCGCTCGCCATCGTCGCGCACGTTCTCGAGACTCATCACGACAGCGACAAGAGAGAGGAGATCACAACGATGCCCGCCACAGTGAATGGTATAACTGCAACCTCTGATACAAACACAAAGGCCATTAAATCCAAAAACCAGCTACGCCGCGCCAAGGCAAAGCAGAAGAAGGCTACTGCCACTTCGAACCAGACATCGGTGAGTCTTATTTTCTATGCGCGCGGTTGCTTGCTGACGGTGACCTTCACTCTCACTCACGCAGCAACTGAATGGCGCCGCCTCGAATGGACGAAGGCCGTTGGGAGACTCTGTTGGTGATAATGTCGAGTACGTGCTTGAGCAGTTGGATGTCAAAGACTCGGCCTTTGAGGCCTTTTCCGACATCTTTGCCAAGTTCCAGACTCCCACTGACTACTCGGAGGTGCGTCTCCCGACATTAACCCCTACGAAACTGTCTAGCTGACACCCACCCTTCCATGTCTAGGGCAAGAGTGTAGAGCCCACGAAAGGCGAAGTCATTTACTCGGACGACGACATGGCTTCCGAAGCAGATTCGGACGACTCGGACGCTCCCAAAAAGCCTCTTTCGAAAAAAAAGCAACGCAAACTCTCCAGGCTTACCATCGCCGAACTCAAACAACTCGTTCCAAAACCCGAGGCAGTGGAGTGGACCGATCCTTCCGCCGCAGATCCAAGATTGCTCCTACACCTCAAGTGTTATAGGAATTCCGTACCTATTCCCGCTCACTGGAGCGCCAAGAGGGATTACCTGCAAGGCAAGAGAGGTATCGAAAAGCCACCGTTCCAATTGCCATCATACATCGCGGACACTGGCATTGCCACAATGCGGGATGCGATCAAGGAGAAGGAAGCAAACATGTCACTCAAAGCGAAGACGAGAGAGCGGGTTCAGCCCAAAATGGGAAAGGTGGATATCGACTACCAGAAATTGCACGACGCATTCTTCAAATTTGCAACAAAGCCTGTGGTAACGAGCTTTGGGGAAATGTGGGTGTGTTTTCATTTCTACGTATGGTAAAATACTGACTCGGTTCGCTCTTTGAACAGGTATTACGAGGGCAAAGAGTTCGAGACATCGTTAAAGGAGAAGCGACCTGGTGATTTATCACCCGAGCTTGTGGAAGCCTTGTCCATCCCGCCATTAGCACCTCCCCCGTGGCTCATCAGCATGCAGCGATTTGGGCCGCCACCGAGTTATCCGACACTCCGCATACCAGGTCTGAACGCGCCTATACCAGAAGGCGCGCAGTGGGGCTTCCATCCTGGTGGTTGGGGCAAGCCTCCTCTAGACGAGTACAATCGACCGCTTTACGGTGATGTATTTGGGGTCTTGCCCAAAGTCAGCGATGTTGATGTATGTATTTGGACTGCTCGGAGTTGTTTACTCACGTCATCTAATTTACCTAGGTTGGTGAACCAATCGAAAAGAACACATGGGGAGAGCTCGAGCCCGAAGAAGGTAGGCGCTTCTTGCCACACTTGATGTGACAAGAGCATTCACTGAAATGACTTTGCAGAAGAGGAAGAGGAGGAGGAGGAATCAGAGTCGGAAGCCGAAGAAGCACCCGAGGCCGCTACGCCTGCAGATGGCTTGCAAACGCCCTCGGGTCTCGAAACCCCTTCAGGTCTTACGTCTGTGGTATCGACTGTCGCAGGGGGGCTCGAGACACCCGATTTCCTGGAACTACGGAAGACAGCACCGTCAAGGGAGAGGGAAGAAGACACGGGTCCACGGTCGTTGTATCAGGTCGTTCCAGAGAAACAAACGTCAGTGCGCGGACTTATGGGAAGCGAGAGGGGGTACGATGTCGCTGCTGTTGCTGGAGCACCTGCGGCGCCTATACCCGTCTTGGGAGACGAGAGAGGGACCAAGGTGCGCTTGCGTTTGGATATCTGGTCTTGTTCACTGACGAATGGGTGATTATGATCATGCAGCGGAAAGTAAATGGGGTGGAAGTTTCGTTGGATGCTTCCGAGTTGGAGGGGCTCTCGGAAGAAGAGCTTCGCCGCAAGTACGAACAGCACTCGCGTGGGTCGGCTGGTGTGGCCGGGTCGAAGGAGGACTTTTCTGACATGGTGGCCAAGGAGATGGCGAAGAAGAAGCAAAAGATGGACAAGGAGCGGGAGACGAAGAAGGGCAAGGGATTCAAGTTCTGATACATCATGATGTCGGTTTCTAGTCGGTGCTAATATTTTATTTCGATGATCTGAGTGTGAGAATGAGACGGACCAGTGTGAACTCCGTATGGAGGAGCGAGCCATGAGGGCTGTGCATTCGGCAGACGCCCAGCGCAAGAAGACCTTTTAGGATCTTCCGAACTGTTCACTAATCTTCCATCAGGCGGGGGCGATGAACGCTTGAAGCTCGACACCCTGACACGCGGTGACTACGTTATTCAGCTACCAGCCTCCAACCCATCGCTCGTAGTAACATATTCCAGGGGACCGTCCAGCCAACGGAACCTCGTGCCATCCTTTTTCTCTTTCCCTGACGCTCGTTGGATCGTTGGCCGCTTTTAAATCTCTTTTGACGCTTTTTTTTCGCCGGGTGGTGCGCAAGATTCTCGACACGTGAAGTAGGACCCTCAGGCAGGAAAAATGGCCAACGTGCGCATGTACGAGCAATTTGTTCCAACTTGCCATTCTGCTCGACTGACGTGGTTTGCAATCAAGTGCCCTCCAACCGCCTCCCAACGTCGACTTTGTAGTCGGTGAGTGTATTGGCACTTCCGAGTTTCTCCATAAGTTTGATGTCTTTGCATTATGCCTATGCTGGACACTGAATTTTTTTTCGAACTTGCACGTATGGCTGGTTTGCAATCCGCTGTGAGAAGGCTATCCTGGAATTCCACCCGGTGCAAGGGACCGACCGCAGGCTGCCGTCAAAGGGGTATGTGGTCCTTGTTCATCAGCCCCGCATTCTCCTGACCCATTCCCTTGCTCTCTTCTGCGCCATCCCGACCTGATTGCCTCCTCTAAATCATCCAATCCCGCATCCGACATTTCTAATCTCGCTCACCAAACACATTTTCCACAACGCGTGGTAGGCTATTGAAGTCCGCGTGGGGCCTGCAGGCGCCAAAGCCAAATGGGTACGCGTCGAGCTCAAAAAGATCGAGACGCTCCCGGGTGGAGGTCAAGCGAACTCGTACTTTGACCATGTCGGACCTAGCCCTATCACGCTTTGGCAGTCGGGCGAGGACTACTCGGTACTACAATCTGTGCGTGGTGATGTTTTCTGTGCATGAGTATTGCTGATGTTGATGGTGATGGTGATGTTGGCAGCAAGATCTTCCTTTCTTGATTCGTATTCCCGAGTCCATACCGCCTAGCATCGCATTGGATAGGGGTGGTGAGTTGATGTCTCGCATTGTTCAGCTCTTCATTGAAATGCTCCGTGCAGCTGGGATTCGATACGAATTGGTCGCAACAGTATGCACGCTCGGAAAACAGTGAGTCTTTTCCCACAAGTTGACTTCATCTTCTCTGAACTCTGGCAGGGGTTTCTTTCGCCGTCGCAAAGCGGCCGTCCTATCACAAGCAACCACAATCATAATTGACAAGCATGAGCTACATTCCACTTGGCCCGTCTACTCCCAACCCGAGTCACGTTCTGTCCATCAAGACGGCGTACACCTCACCGTTGAGCGTGACCGAACATGCTACGGACCTGGTGATCGGGTCTCCGTCATGGCGATTCTCAAGTCCGACGCCGTCCACCCCGTCGTACTCCGTGGATTCGAGTTCACGCTGAGAGAAACCACCATCTTTCGTGCTGGTCCGCAAGCCACTGCGAAACGGAGTGGACCCCAATCCAAGACAGCCAACATTGGGGAACAAAAAGTCCCGCTGAGCGTCACGTTGTACAATGGCATGCAACACAAGGCCGAGTTGGGGTGTTTAATCCCTAATACGCACACGACGACGACATTGAATGCAGCGAGACATATTGACATTACATATGTCATTATTGTAAGGGCGTGGATTGGGCAGATGCAGAGTGTGACGATGGAGTTGCCTGTCATTGTATCAAACTGGCCTCGGTGAGTAGACTCAGTGTATACACCAGAGGACAGGAGTGACTGAAGCATTGCCTTGATCTCGTAGGAACGTATCGGAAGAAGCTATCAGGTTCTTTGAACTCTTGTTTCCCCGAACTATTCTGAATGTCTCTGACAGACGCATTGGCCTTGCACCCAGTCTATGTGTAGCCTCACCCTCGAGCCCGGCAGCAACTGTACCCATCACCACCTCTATCGTTCGACCTCAGACAGGTGACTCCTCCAACCGCGTCTCCGCTTTCAACGAATTTGGCAGTACCCCCGCTCCTGCACCGCCCAAACAGTCCATTCACAGGACCGCACCGACGGGACACAATGGTACTGCAAATACACAGCTGGACGCCGATGAACTCGGAGCTCTTGGAAGTAGTTCTGGAGCGAGAGCAACAGGGACAGTTGACCACCCTGGATACGGCTCTTCGAGACGACCGGGTTCTCGAGGTGGTTTGGGCGGTATTCAAGAAAACTCTGTTCTGAGTGGTACAGGTGCGGAGGGAAGTCAAGTCGTCCCCGAGGCACGAGTAGGACGAAGGCGACCGAGTGCAAATGCTCAGCAGAACCGGTTAACGATCACGAATATCAGCGAAAAGGATACCGAGGAGGGGATCACTGCCATGCCAGCACCACGGACCACCCAGAAGGCGTGGCTCACGGCTGAAAACGAAAAGGCGAAGTTGTATGAGAATGCTGTGTTGAGAGTACAACAGGTACAGGGGCCAGCTGCGATGGGGAGCGCAACGGCGGCTAGCGATGTGAGACTAACAGTTTCATCACCCGGGCGAGTTACTGACGGATGTTCAGATGCCAACCAATCTGACGTCTACCCCTAGCATCACGTCCAAGAAATCAGCCGCTTGGCCAACCGCAGAAACGGAAAAGGTCCGGTTGTATGAACACGCCCAGGCAACCGTGAAACGTACGCAGGCGTTTGGAGTCTCTTCGACATCTACCCATAGCCGGAGCAGTTCGGATGCGAACTCTCCGGGTTCCCGCGATAAATTTTCGACCACCGTCGTGCCGGGTCCTTCCATCTCAGCTGGGGCCGCCTTGTATCAACAAGCAGTCTCTTCAATATCATCCAATGCCAACAATGGCCCTAGCACGCCGAACAATCGGGTTACGTCGCCCTCCCCTCCGTCGTCAGCATCACGCATACCCCACTATCCTTCGGCCGAAGAAGAGAAAGCGGCGCTAAAACGTTATCACGAGGCCAAGCTCGCCGTTGACCGGAATCAAAACGTGCAATATGGCTCTCCCGGTGCTGGCTCCTCGGCTGCGGGGGCTACACCTGCGTCCTACGACAGTTTGTTCCCAGAGCTCAACGGGCAAGATCATGCGAGCGGGTCGGACATGCCTCCTCCGTTTGAGTCGTCGGGTAGTAGCAGTCAACCGAACTACTTGAACGAGAAGGAGAGGTTGAGGAGGCAATACGAAGCTCGGGACGCTGCAGCGCTTGCTGCCCAGCCACAGGCACAGGCACAGGTACGAGATCACGCTATATCCCCGTCACACTCGGCAGAGGCGCCTGCGTACGCTGGTCCACACCCTGAAGACAATGGGTTATCAGAGAAGGAAATCCTTAGAAGGAGACTCGAGGAACAGGATAGAGTTGCACAGCTTCTGCAGCAGCAACAGCAACAGCAACAGCATTATGAAGAACTGGGGCAGCCGCAGGCCCTTCCACGTGTCAATGGCACCCGTGCCCCCCCTGTCCCTCCAACGATGAACGGTTTCAAACCCTTGACGGCGGCCGAGGAGAAGGCACTGCTACGCGCCAGGTACGAAGCTGAGGAACAGGCAACGGTTAATGGCTACGCAGAAGACGCACCCCCGTCCCGCCACCCGTATGCCACTGCGACCCCTACGACCGAGGTACCCCCGCCACCATTGATGCCACGTCCCCCTGCAGATTATATCCAGGAAACACAAGAAGCCGACGTACGCGGACGCTACTATGACAGCCTGGGCGTTGGTTTGGCTAGCGCGCTCGATACTCTCACGCCCGTGCCGCCGCGGATAGCCTCTCCCGTGTTCAACCCTCGCCTGGATGTACCACCGTTCTCACCGTTTGATGCGGGGTTGGGGTATGATTTACGGGCGGCGATGGCGTCGCCCAAGCCTTCATACGGGTATGCTCAGCCGCCGTCCCCACCCCCACCAGCTGCACAATACTAACAGTCAATATGTCATCTCTTTTTCTCATATTTGATTTTATATATTATGCTTTCCCATGTTGTTCTCTTGTTTCATTGTTCAATGATGATATCCCTTTTTTGTTGGCCGTCGGTACATATCTCACGCTCGTTCGCCATCTCCACATGTACTTTTTCTTCTTCTTCGCATTCCTATTTTACTATATCCCCTCTTCCACACATCCAACGATCGTATACACTCGCTCACCTTTCCCTGACGTACGACTAACCGCCCTACGCATGTGATCCGTCATTTATTCGTGCTTGATTCACTTTTTTTTTCGGTCGGATACGTGTTACATTACTGGATCTCTTGTTTAAATATTACATATGACTCGCCTGGCTGTGGTTGTAACAGGGGTGCATGTGTTGTCTGGTCTAATCATCTAGTGCTGTGAATTGCTATCTAATCAGCTCCGAGTCGATCGTCTGCCTTGATCAAAATGGATAGAGCACTAGAACTTGAAGCTGAGAGAGGCATATCAACCACATGGCGACGACTTGGGCTCGATCGTGCCAAACTCCCAGCAGCCGAGTTCAAGGACTGGTCTTTCAAAGAAGAAAAAGTGATTGCAAGGATGCGATCACTGCTGCAACAGAATCGCACGGATCGGGATGTCCCTTGACAACAGTCTGCCCGTCATCGACGTTGCCCTGCAAGTTGGAAAAAGGCTTGACACCTCTCCGATCTCGATCAGCTCGCGGGGAGATGCCAGCGTTGTTCGTTCGTCTAAATACCCATCCGCTTCCGCTCGCTTTCGATGCATGTCGTTCCATAACCCACTGTGTGTGAGCCGCTATCATACACACAGGACCAAGGTACTTGGTCTGCACTGGTGGATAATTTTAGAGCTTATGCCACAGTACCTTGGTGTCGTTGTTGCTGGCCCTCCCCTATAAAGTGGACAATGATCAGGCGGTTGGGCTGGTGTTTTATACGAGGCCACTTGGCACCGCGCTATGAGACATGCCAGTGTCAAGCTTCAAGGACGGTACCCCCATCCTGATTTTTCACATCTGTAGATGCCCTAGCATATTTGGGGGTCGTCGTAAGTACCGATCACGAATCCATGAGAGGTACTCAAGAACAATGGTTACAGCCGAGTTCCAATTGGCAGATTCGGAGTGGAGTAAGTTGTAACCCAGGTCCTACAGTACGGCTTCTGCTTGGCTTCTGCCAATGTTGATGTGTTTGCTTTTGTTTGTAAGCTATTACCATCCAATCAGATACGTACGTTGTGGGTGTTAGTCGAGAGTACATATCATGACTAGAGGTTGAACGTTGAACCTCAATTCGTACTCTTTGTATGGATACTCAGTACTCAGCCTTTGAGCCTTTGAGCCGTGGTGCACCGCATTTAGCTCTTGATAATTGTGAAGTCCGATTGCAATCTTTACGACTCTCATTCCTGTACGAACTACATTCGTCCGTTCACTTCGCTCGCTGAGAACGACATGGATACTTCGAGCCGTGCTCGTAATGCTCGACATCTCGGCGCATCCCCTGCCGAAGACTACGGTGTGTGGAGCGGTCTTCTTTAGCTGCTCGCAACTGCTGAAAGCGCCTTTCTGCTTCCTCAAGCTTGTGCTCCAATTCCTGTCGTGTCAAACCATACGTGACACCAAGTACTACGGGCCGTTACTGAAGATACCCACCTGTTGCATTGCTTTGTGTACTCTTCGTTCTTCCTCCAATTTATGTTCCAATTCCTCTGATCTCTGTCGTGGAATAGTAAGTAAAGGCACAAGGTGAAAGCCGTCACACAAAATATCACCTACCTGCTGTGCTGTCTCACGGATTCTTCGTTCCTCCTCTAGTTTCCATTCCAATTCCTACCGTGAAGTATATGGACATGGCCAAATGAGAGTCATCGCACAAAACACCCACCTGTTGCACCGTATCATGGGCTGCTGCCTCGGTGATTCTTTGTTGGTCCCTAGCATTCCGAGTTGTGAGCTCCTGCATCCCTATCGCGCAAAAGCATGTGTTACTAACGAGTCAAGAGGTATCATGCAATATACCCACCTGGTATGCCATCATTTGTCTTGTGTGACACTTGCTGTATGACCTCTCTCCATTTGGTATGGTATTCATTGCATATATCTAGGAAGGTATGCGGCGTAGCATGCATCGGGAGGTTTAGCCGGCATTGACCACGGTGCTCATGCTTATTGCAGTTCTCCCGGCCGGAAAAGAGCTCCTTGCAAGCTTCAAATATCGTATTTGCGAACCAATAGCAATTGTATTTGTATAGGTTGTAGTTGGATCGGTGTTTGGTAACAACTGACACAAGGGTAGAAAGTTGGATTGCAGAAGGGGGCCGAACTGGGACGGAAGTCGGGTCTGAGGCTTCTGATGTGAACTTGAGAGCACAAAGCACATCGTATTGACCATAGGCTTTGGAGAGGTGAGTCGCCACACTGTCCTTTTGGCCCACGATGTGCACCCTATCAAGCGCCTCTGTAGGGTTTTGGTATGCAACACTCGGCGAAACAATCGAGGAGGACTGCGAGCGATCCCTCACTGCACGGTCTACCACAGCTACTGCACGGGCACTTGAATCGGTGGGATGAGTGAAATAGAGGGTGAGGAATTCATGGAGCTTTTGTCCCCTTGTCTTGCAGAACTCTAAGTGCGTCAGCGTGCATGAGCTGGCGTTTTCTGCAAGGATGAGGACGCCATGCCAGGCGCGGGTCTCGAACCAGTTGTACTGTGGCACGAAGAGACCTGATATGTTGACTGGTCGTGAGGGCTGTTTGGGGCGACGGACTGAGGACTCTTTAGCCTGAATGCCCATGGCGGGATGTGAGGGATTGGAGATGGTTGTAGTGGGTCAAAGTAGGATCATCCGAGTGGGACCACTGTCCTGTGTCCTTACCATGCTGTGTTGCTGTAAACTGTGCTGAATTTGCTGTGCCACTCGTGCGAGATGATCGATGATCAATCAGCCAGGCCATTGCCTTCCCTCAATTTAGATCGACAAGGAGTGAACGGCCGCAAGATCCGCCGCAGAAATACGTTCCCGCATCTCCTGAGGAGGGACCGTACCATGGAGCGTGCTCAATTGGTAAACAGGGCCACGAGAGTGTGCGCCTCCATCATAAACAGTTACTCAAGAACAATAGTTGAAAGTCGAGTTCCAATCAGATGGAGCGACATGACCCAGTTCCGTGACACGTTGTTGCAACGTATTTACCTTTGTTTGTATCTTATTGTCGTCCAATCAACGAGCAGATTGACCCGTGTTGGTCGTCTCGTCTGGATGAGTTCAGTTACATGATAGATATAGATAGAAGATGACCTTGACTCCTGTTAGGGGTGGCCGTTACTGAGAGGCCCTGTTGTACTTCGAGTGAGTTCTCAGATTTGATCCATGATCGATTGATCAGTATGTGAGCGGAAGTATTCAATACTCAACTTCCTATCAGGTAAGGTTCAACCCACATGACCGCGACCTCTCTGATCAGTTGTGCGGTTGAACCAGTTCGAAGGGCGCAATTGCTCCGAATTTCGCTCATTGCCGTTTCACACTAACCATGGCGCTGATTACTGAGGCGTTTAGTACGATCGCGCCAATCGGTGGCTCATATAAAATCGGACTGGACAACTCCAATCCGCCTATCGTCAAAGCCATTCCCAAGGGTGCGGTCGCCGAGGTATGTTGGGTTGCGTCAACGAGATCTCTGATCGTCCAACACACTCCAGTGGACAGTGCAAAACTTTGATGATGCCCCAGATTGCTATCGGTTGTTCGTCAACGATGGAAAGAAGGATTGGGCTCTGAGTGCTTCAGAGGATCAGACTACTATTTCTACCTATGAGAGCAATCCCGCCTCCTCGAACTCACATGTGTGGTATATTGTGGAGTTTCCGGACGACTATTATTAGCAAGTACCAGAATTCCCAACCGCGACGCATGCTAATAGTAGCCTGTCCACAGTATCCAAGATATGGCCACTCGTAGGGCATGGAAGCTGAACGGCGACGCTGTAACATGAGTCCCTCAGGCATACTACGGCATTCACTGACATAAATCTCATAGATTGAGCTCGCTCCCCTTCCAGTCGGGACTGACGGACTCAAGCCTTTCAAATTCCGCTTCACATTCTAACGGGTAGTCTTGCGGATATCGGATGTCATGCTTCCATGGTACCAGATTGCTGTACGTTGATGTAAGACTATCATTGCATTCCAGAATGGGAGCAGATTGCATTTTGCCATCAGTGCCGCCAACTGTAAAGTAGCCGAACACGGTATACACCGAGTCGCGCTTGTCGCTTTCTAGCTGCCACCAATCTTGCTTATGTCGCAGCCAGTGGGCACGATCACGCCCTTCCACGATTCACATCAAGTTGGACTGGACATCGCTGATCGGCCTGTCGTCAAACCTATTCCAAAGGGTGCAGTTGCCAAGGTACGTCTGTTCTCACTCGATTGACATTTCCAGTGGGGTTTGAACTCGTCTTTGCACACATTCCAGTGGACAGTGCAGAACGTCGATGGTGAAAAAAACTACTATCGGTTGTATGTGAGCGACGGCCAGAAAGACTATGCTCTCCGTGCATCCGAGGATGGAACAAGTGTATATGCCCATGAGTCGAGTCCGAGGTCCTTGGACTCGCACGTGTGGCTTATTCCTCGGCTGGAAGGAAAGTTTTTCGGGTGAGTGCCGGTGCCCCATAGGAATAAATGTAAGTACAGTCCATGTTGATATTTGGCCTCTAGCATCCTGGATCCCGCTACTATCAGGGCATGGAAAGTGAATGGAACAACGGTCAAGTCCCCCACATGGATTTACAAAGTGTTGTTTTCTGACGCACATTTCGTCGTGTAGATTGAGCTCGTTGAGCCCCCCGTTGCAGAGGACGCGCTCGACGCGTTCAAATTCAAGTTTTCGTTTGGTGATGTTGAGTACTGAGCGGTAACTTGGTATTAGACAGTAGATTATTACGTTTTTATGGTATCATAGAGAACGAGCTAGAATGGTTACCAGACATGTTCAACGACGGTGGGCAAGGTGCCAAGGTCGAAGCATAGAAATTACAATTGTCAATGACTCCGCAGCTGGCAAGGCTCGTGACTCTGCCACGTAGAGCGTACACGATGACTTCGATTCACAAGTTCGACACTACTTGTTCGGTTAACCCAACAGTACTCGGATGCTCGGTATTCGTCTCTGCTCCATCCATTGCACTCTCTTATTTTCTTCCAATCCGTAGTCGTAGGTCTCACAGGCGGTATCGCAACTGGAAAATCAACCGTCTCCACGCTCCTCGCTTCCCATGACATCCCAATCATCGACGCCGACCTCATCGCGAGACAAGTCGTCGAGCCCGGCACGCGCGCACACAAACAAATCGTCAAGGCTTTCGGCACGGGCGTCCTCTCGACCTCCTCTGTGTCAGGCTCAGGCACAGACCTGGAACGAGACTGGTGCCGCCCCATCGACCGCAAGAAACTCGGCAGCATCATCTTCAACGACGAGAAACAGCGGAAAATCCTCAACAGAATCGTACACCCCGTCGTGACCCGCGCAATCCTTTGGGGTGTCGTCAAGGCTTGGCTGAGAGGCAAAAAAATGGTCGTGGTGGATGTCCCGCTGTTGATCGAAGGAGGGCTGTGGAAGTGGATGGGGAGAGTCGTCGTGGTGTACTGGTATGTCGAGCATCCCTTTTTTTCCTCTCTCTCTCTTTCGCCTCGTGTGCTGCTTTACCACGACCCGTTCTTTGCTAGCTCCCCAGAACTTCAACTTCAACGTCTCATGGCCCGCGACAAATCGACCCGCGCGGATGCGTCTTCTCGACTCCACTCACAGCTTTCCATCACTGCAAAGGTCCCATATGCAGACATCGTCATCGACAACTCAGGTTCGCTCACGGAGCTGGATGGAGAGGTGATGTCGTGTGTCGGAAAGCTAGAGAGGGCGGTGGGGTGGGGATGGGTAGTGAGCTGGCTACTCCCGCCAGTGGGTTTGTCGAGTGCAGTCTGGTGCCTGTCTTGGAGGGCTTTCAAGAGGAGGAGGATGTGAGACAAAGTTGTGAGCACGGCTGTTCAAATATGTTACTACCAGGTATGTACAAATATCATATTCTTGGCATGCGAGGGTAGAATTTCGGGCCCCAGTTGTATTCAACATCACCGATGACGCGGACATCTGGAGAGCATGCGAATAAAAGTACAGGTCGTCACTTCCGCAAGAGCCGTGTTGATTATGTATGGGAGATATTCAGATTCGGGACGTTCTTTAAGGACCTCTTTTGAGTGTACTTAAAGTCGTCTTCATGGTATCGATCCAGTATTGGTCATTTTTCTTCTTTTCCCAGGTGAAATAAGCAATGATGGGGCAGTTCGGTTGGCCACGCTCATGAGGGAAGGCAGAGTCCGTCGCGTTGTCAAACATGGTCTTGGTGAATGGTCACAACCCGATGGTGATACGGGTTCCACCATTGTTTGGATCTTTAAGCCCTTCAGCGGCTTTCTGGAACGTTTGGGGTGCATGGCCAGCACTGTTGTGGAGCACGGATTCAGAACATGGCACTTGCAAACGATTGTTCTTCGATCGCATCGATGATTTTTGGGGTGAACTCGTTGGTCATAACATTACCACAACGACCGCTAGCACGTCGAGTCGTCATGTCCTGCAGAAGATCGTATCTGAACGGAACATTACCGTGGAAACTGGCCAATGCCGACTATTGGCGGTTCCGGTTCTGGTATGTCGCTGGTGCTGTTTGTAAACACAGATGCAGTCAGACCACGGAGAAGTGCGTTCACTCTCACTCTCCTGAATCCGTCGGAATTGTGCTGAGAAGATCGTGTGTCCCGTTGTAATACGAATGACATAGATCAGCCAAGAGGAAGGAATCAGTCTCGTGGCGCCATGGAAGGACGATAGACCCTGTTGCGGCAGAGTGATTACTCTCCTCGAGAGAAAGAGTCATCGTACATGCCATCATCATGATGCGGAAATTTTCTCCGGTTCTTCGAAAGGGCCTGGATCAGGGAGGGCATCATACACGCAATGGACTTCCAGTGTTGCCTGCAGGACATAACTTGAATGTCGGGATCAGAACTTTATCAACTTTCACACTGGAAGTAAGGGTTGGTGCTGACCAGAGGATCCCTGCCAAACTGGCTAAAATGCCTAAACTTAGCTTCGATACTTGCCTTGTTATCTTAATTCTGGATAATCCTATAGATGGCTTCCTTGACCTGATTGAGGTAGTCTTTCCGGTAAACGAAGATATGATCCTAAACGAAGCCGGCATACAACAGCAGACGGATCAGCGGTTAGCATATGATCGCAAGGAGGACAGAAAATGAAGACAGACGTAAGACCCCGGAGGTTGATCGTGAGCTTTGAGCGTGAACTCGCCGACTATAGTTACTATTGACTCCTCCCTAATTACAGTAAATGGCGGAGAGAGGCTTCCAAGCACTGCCACTCGGATTCATCCGTACC
>JBBPJQ010000774.1:0-16882 GCA_038088795.1 Boletus rex-veris
ACTACATATTATACACACATCCTTATCTCTAAACCTCCGTCAACGTTAGCACCAGCACGGTGCAAACTGCACCCTGAACCCCAACGCCACGTCGCAAACGATCCACTGTCCCTACCTCCCACGGACAGACACAGTGGCACACGGGAAAAGCCAAGAAACACTCCGAAACAGTTGATCATGGGACGAGCCGACGCCGCGACGAAACTTGAAAGCTTGACTCGACGACGATCCACGTCACAACGGGCCAGACTCAAAGGCCATCGATCCATCTATTAGGTTTGAATCTGTTTCCCTCGTCGGCTACCGAAACGCGTGCCACATACGTCGACACGCGGCCAGAATTTCAAATGTTGACACTGTGGCGGCTGTGTGTGCATATGAGACTGGCACATACTTATATGAAGTAGCAACTTGACTGAAGTGCGATGAAATACTTGGTCCTGCCCGTGAAACGCGGACGAGTGGCGGGTCGTGATGGTGTCTTCAAACGCTCGTTACTGGTGCTGCACGCACGACGTGCTTCAATAACTTGTATGTATTCGTCGACGCCACACACTGCTGGAGCCCTGGGTGTCACCACTAGGATTGCTCCGGTCGCTCGCTGGTAGGTGCGAGTGTGCACACCATACTCAGCATCATTACCTCCAGTAGCGATATGTATTATGAGACAAATACGTCCAAGTTGCATTTCCATTCCATTCTATTGCTCTCCATATCAACCAACCATTCATTGTATCGCCATAATGTATCTATCCTACCTAGTCCACGTTCATATTGTTCCACTCGCATCATCTACCATGTCTACATCGTCGCCGCATAATATACCCTTTTTCATATCATATCGTCACGAATGGACGTCTCTCGATGCATTGCATCTGCTGATCCGCCTTGCCCCACTTGGCACCGGCCTGGACCACAGTGACACAAATACACCAGGTCAAGGCCACATCATTGCGCAGTACGCAGCGACGATATGAATATCGATGTGGCATCACTTGGACCTGAAGGTGACCGGTGATACCGTTACTTTGTGCACCCGCATCGACAGTGACACTCTGCGTTTTGCCCTGTACCACCCACTATACATAGTTTTGTGCCCTGTTCCATCGATGCCGAGACCCTGACCCCATTGAAACGCCAAACGCATGCCACCCGACTGCCAACCTTGTGGCCATTCAACGATCCACTGGCAGAGCGACGGACGCGACCCTTGCAGGTTCGCCACCACCCTCTGAATCGGTTCGTCTGCGTCTGCAACCCTCCAACGTCCAATTCGACATGTACTGTACATGCCGGTGGTGCCATGGCATTTGCCCATCCCTTCCGCGTCATCGTGATCATCATACCCTCTGAGTCACCCGCCTTATCAATACAATCCCGACATCGTTTTCGAGGCCGTACGAGCTCAGCGATCGCGAACGGCCTCGAACACGTTTTCTGGCACAGTGTACATGGCAGCCATCCGGCAACCCACACAGCATCGTCTCCACACGAGCAGCCTGAAACAACCCGAGCAGCCCCCGCGCGACGCAGGTGGAACCATACCCACCAACTCGGGCTAGGATCCATACTGACTCATCATGATGATGCGGCGATGCCTACAAGGATGACTCACCCGCATCAAGCGCCCTTCGTACAGCCTGGGGAGGACTTGCTATTACAGGATGGGTGGGCTAAAGTGACCCGAAGGCACCGGTGATTGGGTGGACCCACAGTGTTGAATGGGCGTGGCAACTATGGACGGACCCCGATTGGTTTCAATCGTATACCCATTACGTCGGCGCATGGCACGGGTTCCTGAGATTGTTTTTTTTTTCATTCGTCACACGTACGCGTTCCAATCACGGGCGGCGAGCACCCATGTCGGCATGGTCTGATATAGGCACTGACTGAACGATTGGACGAGTGACAAGGAAGCACCTTTTATTAGGGCCTATACTTGTATGTGTGTTGACTAGATACAAAACCAAAAATGACAGATGGGACACAACTAGCGACTGCGTTCCGAGCACTCAGCATCGGACGACCCAAATACGCGAGAGAGATGGATGGATATAAAGACAAGGAAGGAAAAAAGGGAAATAGAGAGAGATGCCATGGTATGAATATAGCTAGGTATGCAGTGTGTCTATATGATGCGATGCTAGAAAAAAAAAGTATGGGATGCGCGGTGTGGAGAGAGTGTGTATGCAAAGAGGAGGCGGAAAGAGGCTACAATAATTCCAACCCAGCACGGAGGTGGAGATGGAGCGAGATGATACCAGGAACTAGGCCTGAAATTTTGGTTTTTGCTACAAGGCAGCGTTGAGTGCGCGGTGCGGAGAGACGACTCGGGGAACGTACCGATTTACGCATCATCAGCGGTGGTGAAGAGTTGGGTGAATCAGCGTGGGATGACTAGAAGTGGGGTCAGGCACGCGTACGTGTGGGGTTGGACGGACAGAGACGTACAGAGTGCATGTAGGGACGTAGTGGTGCGGCGCTGTGAGGCGTCGATGCGGTCTTGGACAAGACTTTTCTGAGCTGAGGAGGGGTGAGATGGGGTGCAGAATAGACAAGGTGGGATGTACCTTGGCTTCGCTCTCGGCGGCATGTTGAGCGTACATGGACGGATGCAGGGATACACAGTCGAGGCTGGTTGCCTGTGGGAGGGAAGAGAGTGCGCAAGAGAGACTCGGTAGAGCGACGAGCTTGTCGTGACGGACGGCAGCCATGAATATTGGTGGAGTTGTATTGGACGCTGAGTGGATGACCGTTTTCGAGAGCAAGCTTGGGGTTGTACTTATACTTTAGCGCAGGGCCGTTCCCGTGCAGCTGTGCTGGGTCCAGTTTCTCATAACGATGCGCGGCGAGATCTGAGATTGGTTTTTATTTTATATAATTTTTTTTTTTCGGGTGCAAATGCTTCGCCTAAATTTTGAGGGTTCCCAACGACTTCTTTCCCACGCGCGGTCTCCTAGGAAATGCGAGAGCCAATCTGTGCAATGTGTTGCTTCGACCACTCGTATCTCGTCCAATCGGAGCCGATGTACACGACTCACCTCGGATTTGCCTTGTCTCGACGCGGCCTCGTGTACTTGTGTATCGCATGACCAAATGCTCGACGTGTCCATATCTATCCTTCATCGCGCGTTCCCTCCATCCGCTTACAGGGTCGTCGCGGGATGTGCATTCGTGCCCGCGTCCTATAACGACACTTGAGCCTCGTGCCCGACGAGACGCAGGACACACGCACTCTGCAGATTGCATCGTGTCAACCGGTTGCTGTCCACCCTGAGTGTAGGAAGAAAGAGAGCCAGTTCTCATGCGTTCCACATGCCCTCGTGTCACCCTAGAAAGCGTCTCTCAGAGGCCCGATGCGGCCGCACCAATGGGTCGTTGCCGACAGAGAAGACCCGATACGAGCGTGCATGTGCGATCCGCCCTGATCTATTATCGCGTCTACGATCCCATGTGTATCTATCCACTATCGATACGTACTAGTCCTTCTCCTCGGACCAAAGTCTAAATTTTCTGCATCGAATTTCCACATCAGTCGACGGCTTGCACGCCATCGTACACGAGCAAGCGTTGGCGGGCCGTCGACCAATCGAGGGTGCCCTGTACGAGATCCGTCACGACCGCAATGACATCGTCGATGGGACCGATCAATTGTTCGGTCGTGTCACGTTCCCTGTCGGCATGTGCGTTAGCGTCGTTTACGTCGCTGCACACGGCACACGTACCGGAGCGTCATCGTCCTGTTCTGTACCGCTGCGCAAGGGGACATCAGTCGCGGACCGGATTGGACGTGAGAGACGTACAGGCAAAATCGATGGTGATGCCAAAGGGCGTGCCCAGCTCGTCGTTGCGGGCATAGCGTTTTCCGATGGACGTATTGGAATCATCTACTCTGGAAAAGACGCCGGCTTTGCGCAGTTTCGTGGCTGTCGCGCGTGAGGACACGACAGAGAGAGAAAACACAAGAGACGCACAAACTTGGCGTACGAGGGGATCGAATTCTTCCTTGGCACTGAGGGGGACGATGAGTACCTTGGTGGGTGCGACGACGGGAGGGAGGGAGAGTACGCCGCGTTCAATGTCTTGTTCGCGAGACCAAAACGAGTGTTCTAGCAAAGTGTAGAGGATGCGACCAAATCCAAAAGAGGGTTCGATCACATTTGGGGTAAATTCGCGAACTACGTCATAGGTGAGTGCGGATCCTCCAGGGAAGACGGACAAAAACGGACTGGATTGCTTGAACGTCTTGCGTTGTATGGTCACGAGATCGGGTGTCAACGTGATCTCTCTCCCATCGGCCGATATGGTAGCAGACCTGCCCGAGTCAGCGTCATCTCCGCGGAGAATGAGTCGCGTCCGCTCACCCGTGTGCGACTAGCGCGTCCTTGACCCGCTCCAGTCCGCGCTGGTCCATCTCCCCGACGATCTTCTGCACAACGCCCCCGTCCCGCCCCAGTTTCTGTCCGAGCGCCTTCTTGTTGAACTCGGCCACTTCCCGCTCCGAAACAACCGGCTCCTTCAACGCCTCACGCACGACCAGCGCATGCCCCGTCCTCGCCGCATGCACACTCAGGTCATACGCCGCCCGATCCGCGCACCCCACACACTCCGTCCAACCCGTCGCATTCTCAATCTCCGCGTCCCAGCAGTCCGTCGCATAGTGCGCCA
This sequence comes from Boletus rex-veris, assembly GCA_038088795.1. Taxonomy (NCBI): domain Eukaryota; kingdom Fungi; phylum Basidiomycota; class Agaricomycetes; order Boletales; family Boletaceae; genus Boletus; species Boletus rex-veris. Next base: position 4,669 of record JBBPJQ010000774.1, read on the forward strand.
TCTCGTTCCCCATGTGTTGCCGGAACCGGAGCCGCTTGGGATCGATCCCAATGTGCACTAGGAACAGCTGGATCCGCCCTAAAAAGTATCCCAGCGTCTCGTTGGCAACGATACCCTTGTCCACCGCCTCGCCGATAGTCATCGGTGTCACCGTCGTGAGCCCCTGCGATTGGACGTTCCGATCGAGCATCGAGAGCACCACGTGCCGGCATTCCGAGAACCGCGGATGACGTTTGTCGTTTGGGTCTACAAAGTGCTCGATCTCGCCCATCGTGAATTCGCGCACACGTAACAACCCCGCACGGGGTGAGATTTCGTTCCGGAACGATCGCCCGATCTGCGCGGAGGCAAACGGTACACGTCCGTTGTTGAACTCGAGCAATCGCGAAAAATTCAAAAAGTGCCCCTGCGCTGTCTCTGGCCGCAGGTATCTATCACAGATAGCGTGAGCAGATCGGCGCAAGAGTCATGAGGATGGCGTACCCCGGGTGTTGTCCCGTAGGACCGATGCTACTCGCAAACATGAGATTGAACTGCTGCGGTTCCCCCACCTCGTTGTCCGTGTCTGGGTTCCGAATCCCATGCTGTCGGCAGAGCTCGCCGAGCTCTGGGCCCGAGAAATTATCCAACTGAGTCTGTCTGAGCACGAGACGCACACACACAACCACCACAACGCACCTGTGCGAGAGTACGTTCGTACTCCTTGACCTTGTCGTCATCCAACCGCACCGGGGTGTTTTTTACGTTTTTCTTCTTCTTCTTGTCGTTCTCGTTAGCCGGGTGTTCCGCATTACCGCGCGCCTCGCGATCGCTCGCGAGTCGTGCCTCGAGGACGTTCCTGACGAGATGATCCGCACGGAGCACGTCCCCCGTCTGGGTATCCTTGACCATCCAATCAGCAAACCGTGCGACGTGACCAGACGTCTCAAACACGGTTGCGGGGGTCATGATCGTCGTATCAAGCTCGAGCATGTGATCGTGAATGATAAAGTGGCGACGCCATTCAGTGATGATGTTGGCTTGAAGAGAAGACCCTGGTGGACCATAATCGTACAGCCCTGCGACGCCTGAGTGGGAGGAACACAAGTCAGTGCAAGCGACAGCGGAAGAGATCGACCGACCTCCGTAAATCTCAAACGCAGGCGCGTAAAAGAAGCGACGGTTGAGGAGGGCTTCGAGACGGGCCTTGTCAAATGTATGGACGGTCTTGTTGATGGGTTGAGTGGCCATGTCGGTGTGTTTGAACCGAGCGATGAGAGGCTTGCGGATGTTGAATAAGATCTGAGCCTGTCCTAATCGGACGCGCATCACATCGAGTCAGAGTCACTTGAGTGTAGCAAAAATTTTCAACACTAGGTTATGTAATGACTTCGAGATACGAACGCGTCGGCGAAACATTTACCACGTCTCTCCAGGGTTCCTGGGACTTGCCGACACCGTGTGCTAGAGGCCAACGAGCGATCAAGTTGACAGCAACGACGGGAAGTCCAACTGACACGTTCGCAGTTCTACCACGTTCATTTATTTTTACGATCGCAGGCACCGAGATCGTTTCTCCCTCGTTCCCTCGCGTCCGACGAGTCCGAGTATTGACAGTCACTGGGAGCGTGGGTTCAATCCATGATTATGTATTCCCTGGATGCGTCATGCCATCTTGATAACGCAGTCGTGGCGCGCTACGTCCCACACAATTTTATCGACTTGCGTCTCGAGTGTTTTTTTTTTCTCTCGAGCTCGGGCCGCAATGCGAGGCTTGCAAACGGCGGATTGGCTACTTGGAAGGCACGTTCGAAGAACGTCGTTCGTCTCGTCCCACGTTCTGACGCCTTTTTTTCTCGTCAAGCTCATGCACGCAGCGCACGCATGTACCAACGACCCGTCCGAGATCGTTTTGGCTGTGTCGTTTTCTGAATCTAATCTTGCGACTGGTTACGATTCTTTCGGTTGACGTGGCTCGAGGCTGTTCGTGAGTCGTTACGTGTATGGGTGTGTGTGTGTCCATTTTTCTTCGTGGGTATGACACTCGACAGTGGGTCACCGGCTACTTCCAGCGTCCAACATGGACGTTCATAATTCAAATCTAGGGTCCGATCGAGGGTGGTGCTCACGTTTTGCTTTGCAGTGCAGGTGTAGTACAATGTTGTACGGCTCATATACGTATACGCCATGGGATGTACTCGCCACTATGTTTGCCACGGTCGCTCGTCCCGTGAACGTGGCTTATCAAGGTATCAAGGTTTATCCACTTATCGGGCTTCGACGCGTGGGACGTGGTATCCCTAGCAAGTTTATCTTTCAAACTTGCGTCACTCGCTTCGCCTCCCATTCTGTTTCATCCTGTTCTGTTCTGTTCGCGTTCGTCACGGTGTTCAGATTGGAGGAACACCCTCGATCTACACAGACACACAGTTTCGAATCCCAAAAGACCGAGGACACGCCGAAACGCGCGGTCCATTCACGTACGAAAGCCCTACCGGATGACCGCGGCGTAGATGTTGGGGGCTATCCATATTCAATGGCCATTCAGATTTTCCAAGCGTCCATTCAATGGCAACCACAACGCATGCACGCACGCATGTCGGACGGTGGTGCTCAGGGAAGCAGCTGATCCCCGATGCGTCGTCTTGTTTGGTTACCGGAGCATGTCTCAGCACGTCGACGACGGACGTTGGACGTCGAACAAGTCATCACCTCGCGGAGCGGACGCGAATGTCACCTTGGCAAACTTTATGTGGAAGGGGGGGGGATGCGGCGCGGACGGGGGCGAGGATCGGAAATCCTTTCTGGGACCGAGTCTGGTCGCCGGCGGGTAGAGTTTGGCGTGATGGCCATGATGCATGATGCAGTGTGTATGGGCGCATCTTGGAGATGTGATGGGCGCATCGCAACAGGAGTGCCCTGCGACGGGTTTACCCGTGCGTTCACGTTTGGGTCCCTAGCCTTTGTCCGAGGAGAACGGGTCCTGGGCATGGGGTGCTCGAGCGGATGTACGGAGGACAACTGGGTCCCGGGCGCAGCGGCGCTAGCTGCGTGGCACCCACGTATGGATACCTCTCGTCAGCGCGGTCGGTATCCCGTTGTAGTTCGTATCAAATAGCAGATGCTTGCCACGACATACCGCGGTGACCATCATGATGCACGACGCCCCATCACCCACCTATCGAGCATCACCACATCACCCTATCACGATCACGATCACAGTCGCTCCGAGTCGAACGCCTATCTCTCTTATCAGTCGTGCTTTGCATGTGCTGCTCCACCTCGACCCACCGGGGATCCCCGAATCAATCAATGGATATGGATTTCATCATGGAATCAACGGGGTCCGGGGTTCGGCCACGTGTCGTTTTCATATACTGCATGAAAGAAGAACCGAGGAAGGAAGCATGGTCGTCCCTGGTATGGTACTGCGGTGGCACGGAAACGTCCGACGCGGGGTCGTCGGGGATGGTTGTTGGCATTGGCGTTGGCGATCAGTGTCGGTTTTTCCAGCCGATCCCCAGAGATCTGTTTCTTACCGAAGGCGCTTATGCAATTAAATTCAGATCGTCCAACGCTGGGGATTGGGTTGGTGCGAGGATCGGGTTTGGGTCCCTTGCTGTGTTCGCCTGTGGGGTGGGTTCACGTACGGGCGGCATCTTTAAGGTTCAGGTGCTACGGACAAGGATGGCCATTTTGTACAGCTGCGATCGGCTGCTTGGTGTTTTTCCGAGGAGAAGCAGAGGTCTCAGGAAGGGATTCATTTACGGAGGGCGGTGGGTCATGGGGGGGTTCGGAGAATGTGAGTGCACTGGAGATGCCCGTCCATAAACTCGTCTCCCTAGATAGGGTTCGTGTCGCGTTCTCTCTCTCTCTCAGCTCAACATGCCACTATTTTGATGTCTGCCACAGTGCTATGGTGAGTACTAGTGACCGCCCCAAACGTCCACCTAGCGTGCATTGATACAGATCATCCCATTACATATGCTCCAACGCTCATATATCTGTCTCTGTTGATCATCTTCGCGTCAGGAACACGCGTGTCGTACAAGCCGATCATGCGCAGTCTTCCTCTCTACCACCGATGACTCTAACCGGGGTAATGATGTCGAAAGGGCAAGATCGAGAAGAGAACCACATTATCACTTGGAGGGCGATACCGATACCATGAGAACGAAACGGAACGTGTCGTTGACCGTGACCGTGACCGGCGTGTCCACGTCCGTGTGCGATATGACGAGCGGTGTACGGGTGTCAAGTGGATCTGCCAACGTGCTCAAATCTGCGCGGCGAGGACGTTGGCGAGGACGTATCGTATCGTATCTCGGACGCCAACATGAAGAAGACGTCGCCCACCGAATTTCACATCACTGAACACTAGAACTAGTGGATGATCGATGAGGGGCTGGGCTCACGTACGGGCGTTGCGCTTGACAGTTGCGGTGTCGTAGATGCATGCAAGGGGCCAAGGAATGGCGTTCATGTCCGTGTACTTCTCTTGATTGAGTGTTCTCAAGACAGGCACGATCGTGTATGTCGTTCCTCTCTTTACTGCCGACATTCACTATTCGGTGGCTAACAAGGGCAACGATGACCGTGACCATAGCCATAGCGAATAGGCAGGGCGAGAAGAGAAGCATTTTTGGGAGCCCTTGGGTGATACCGCGGAAGCGAAATGAAGTAGGTGATTCTTAGACCGTGTCCGATACAACGACGGGCCGTTATGTGGGTTCTGCCAATGTGTCGATCCCCGAGCAATGGTGAGGATATGTACGTATCATACATCGTATCGTATCGCTGACGCCTACATGAAGAAGGCATGACCAACCGATTTTCACATCATTGAACGCTCGTATTAGTGAATGGGGGTTGAGCTCACGTACTCGGAGTGCCTGACATTCTCGGGGTGTCATCATGATGGACGAAAGATGCAAGGGGAAAGGAACGGCGTTCCGTCTCGCTGCGCTCAGCGGTCTCTGTTCCTGGTGTTCTCCGAGGAGAAGCACACGTGGGGACGTGAGCCCCAAGTAGGATGTCACTGCCAGTGGGTGGGAAGCTTGCTGGCCACCGGAGACGCCATCTATGAAATTTCGGGGTCGGTGTCATGCTTTGACCTGGAGTGTGCACCGAGTGACGCTTGTCACAGTACGATGGCCGGCTGATTGGTGGTGACTCCGGGGCCCACTCGAAACGTCCCATCAAGCGTAGCCCCCTATCGAGCATCAACACATCAATGCATCGATCATCCGTCAGGTCGCTTGCATGCTTATCTATCTGGATGGGATGGTGCTCGTCTTGTAACCGGGACGGTTTCTATTTACAAGACCTTCGGAGGAAAGAAGCGTCGTGGACTCGGACCCCAAGATACCAGTGCGGAAATATCCGATACAATGATGCTTGCTCCACGCGCGCGTGTCGATCCCTTCATACCTGACCGAGATCGTGCACGTGTAGTACGCGTACGTCTGTTCCAAGACGTGTCCTTGGGTTTGAATCGAAGGTAGGTGTCATGTTCTGCTAAATTATTGACGCTTGCCACAGTCTCAATGCTATGCCCATGCTAATTTGAAAGCATCCATAGTATCCGGTGACAAGCGCACCCCGTTCATCGAGCATCAACACATGTCGGTCCACATCACCACATCATCACCGTTATCGCGTTTGCTTGCGTCACCGCGTGTTTATGTTTATCTACTTTGATAGCCACCGGAGGTCCCGGATACGGATGTATGTGACTTTTTCTTTTGAAGACTGAGATCTACGGATTTCAATCTAACCGGGGTAACGACGATTTCAAATTTGGAATACCTCGAGAAATGACTTGGCTAGTTATGAAGACGGCGGGCTAACGATACGATGAAACGTCCTGGTGTTTCCCCAAGGACGTCAATATCTCCAGCCCAGATGAACAGAATTCTTCAAGCTGATTCCGCCGATTGTCAACCAAATTTCGGACGGTCGAACGTTGGGAGATATATAGATATGAGGTCACAGCCAGGGTCAGAGTCGGTGTTACGGCTGTCGTGTCTCGATTCGTCCGCCTTGGACTTGGAGGGGCGTACGGCGCAAACGTGGATCACGGTACCCTCTCTCGGGTGTACGACGGACAAGGCAATTTCCGTGATTCTGTGCCAGACCCCATGGTGACGGCCTGGTGTTCTTCTCCGAGGGAGAAGCTACAGTCGTTGGCAGGTATTCGCCGCGCATAGGGATCACTGGAGACACCGTTTATGGGCGCGTCCCACCCATTGGCGAGCCGATCACGGTGTTGGGGTTCGTTCCCAACATCAAGTGATACTTGGACCTGCGCGCGGCACAGTGCCAGAGCATCACGATCGTTCTGATCGACGGTCCTATCAAACGTACTTGTCATCGTCATTTGTTGAGCGCCGACGCGGAAACTCATCACTCATCACGTTGTTCGAATGCTTATCTCTCCATCGATGGTGTCTGTCTTGTACTACCGCCGAGATCTACTTGTTTACACTAATGGAGGTGTGACGCCGAGGAAAGAAGCACACACATCAGGAATCAGGATGGCACGGCGATGCCCGATACGATGGTGCGTCTTGTTTTCTTTGACAAGCGTACATGTTGAATCGCTAGAGATGTGACCCAGGATGTGTACTTATGTATCAGCCCTGTCCAGAATGCGCTGCCGGCTTGGGTCGAGGGTTCATGCACACGTTGTCACAAGCGGTAGCATTCACGCTCGCCACAGTGCGATGGTACCAAGCGTACTATCCAAAAGACCATCCATATGTTTGTCTCATGCTTGTCTTTGTCTCAACTCATTCGCGCTCGAGTCGGAGAAACCCATGTTGCAAGCGCAAATCGAATCGTATTGGCCTCTATCTGATAGCCACGTTTCTGAATCTGCAACAGATCGGGGACAGAAGCACATTAATAGTAATAGTAAAAGAGCGTACACCCCGGGATAGCATGGCAGTGCCAGACACGACGGGTTTTATCATTGTATGTACACACTAGCGTCATATGGAGCACAAGCCTAGATGAACAGGAAGAATGTGAACCCGCTCGTTACCTGAATTTCACGTCTCGAACGTTAGTATACTGCGGCACCATACGTACATTGACAACGAGCATGTGGAAAACTGAAAGTTATGGTTATGTTAACTTTGTCTGCCTGACTCGACGACGGATTGAGTTTACGTACTTAGATGTCAGAAGCGCTTCGTGGTCGGAGTGGTTGCGAGGCGGTAAGGGGCGCCGTTACATCTGGGTGTGATACATACCTTGTCTTCTTCCGAAGAAGATTCAGAAACAGGAATGAGGTGTTTCGTGCTGTATGGAGATCGACTCGGATGAGTCTTAGGATGAATGGATCTCGTGCTGGTTCACCGGAAACGCCATTCATGGAACGCGTTTCGTTCGAGGGGTGCATTTTGGCTTGGATCCAGGGTTCGTCTCCGGTTCCCTCTCTATGTAGCGCAGCTGATGTTTGCCACAGCACCACGTACGATATCAGGTGCATCCACTCGTCAACACTTTACCCATCACGTTGTTCGAATGCGTAACGCTCTGATTTCGTACTTGCAGGGGCAAACCAGGCCGCAAAGGTAGATGACGGCGCACCCTACGGTCTAACCGGGGCAACGATGCTGAATTTAGCAAGGTCGTTTATGAACACCACTCACCCAACATGGGCGCGACGAAGTACGACACAACGAGACGTCCTCGAGTTTCCCCCAAAACATATCTCCGATCACGATGAACAGGAAGGAGCTGGCCAACCGAATTTCACATCGCTGAACTGTACGATATGAGATGCGGGAATCGGGAATCGGGATGGGCGTCCTGGTTCGGTAGCCTGTGGGTTAGGTCACGTATGCGCGCGTCTTCGTGGTTTCTAGGGTTTGCAATAGGGAATGACGTTTCCATACAGTTGCGACAGGCTTCTCCGAGGAGAAGCAGGAATGAGATGGTTTGGCGAGCGTAGGAATGCCAACGAGTCCTAAATTGGATGGATTGGCTACCAAAAACGTTCTATGAACACGTCTTCTCCAGCGGTAATATCGGCTTGGACCAAGGACTCGTGTCACGATCACTCCCAGGATACGCTCAAGTGGTGTTGACCAGTGACACTGTAATTTGGCCGTCAACACTTCCATTTGATGTAATACTTACCCTGGCGTTCTCCTTCCGGAAAGACGTATCCCTGGAGCGGATTGTGCCCATCTCTGGCGCCGAGATCTAATCAGGCGCAACGTTTCTCAAGTACGCAAGATCGAGAAAGAAGGCTGTTATGAAAGTCATAAGCGCGACGAGATACGACGCAACGATGGGTGTTGGTATTTCTCCGCGAATGCAGTGCGTTGATCATTAAATGCGAGTGTATGGCGAATGGGTACACGTATTGACGCATGCGTGCATCGAGTTGCGATATCGTTCTCCGAGGAGAAGCAGGTGTAGATGATCTCTGCTTGGACAAGGTTAGCGTTGGGCTGGCCATAGCTCCACTATCTGTTCGCGCGTCACAATGTCCTATCTAGGATAACCCACTTGACGAGCATCAACAGACTACTCACCAAATTGGTTGAATCCTTAATTTCTGTTGATCGTACGGTCGTCGGAGAAATTCGGGTCGCAAGAGTAGATCGTGTGTTCAAGACCCCGATACCCAATTCGCGCAACGAGTTTGAATCTACGAAAGCTCGGGTATGAAGGACGATGGGAGATACACGTTGGCTTTCGAACGCTAGATTATGGGTAAAGCAAAACTGCGGCATCGTACGTGAAGTGTCAACCCGGATCGGGTTCGGCCTCGAGATTTTCCTCGTCCTCTCGACAGCAGGTTGGGTTTACGTACTAGTCTGGTAGATGAAAAAGAGCAAGAACGGCATTCCGTCTAGCTGCGATCACTGGGGTGTTCCGAGGAAAACAAAAGTGAGATGGTTTGGTGAAGCAGTGAAACGATCCTGAGGTGTCCACCGAGGTCCGAGGGTTCACATTTTTCATAAAGCGAGTGAGATGGACGTTTTGCTTCTCTGCCTTGTCTCGTCAGTGGGCGCCCGATCTGTGAGACCGAGGGCGGGTGCTTGTTCGGTTCCAATTGTGACTCCAGACAAATTTGGGCGGACGTTGAAATTGAGGGAGTGTTCACGACATATGTGCACTCGACCCGTCTCTTGTCATGTCCCAGGTTCGCCTCGTACCACATTGACGACCGTAGCTTTGACTGATCCTTTCGCAGGATGCCCAGCCTCATCTCTCCCTGTTGTCCTTGTCCATCGCTGCCGCAAACGCAGCTCCAATAATACCCGCTGAATCTGCACCGTCTCGGTCCTCGCAGGGTAGGCCTGTTCAGATCACATCTCGCTTCCTACTATCTTACATCCGATGCGCAAACAGGTATGACGACGAATACCACCAAGCACCGTCGACTCTCCTCGGCAGGGAGATCCAGAAGGAGACTGAGCGATGCCCGCGATGCTGCCACTCGCCCTTTGTAAGTACTCAGCTCACCCACGCGGGGGCAGCCATCCTTATTTCTTAATCCATCCATCAAATTTATACATGTATCTGGTCGTGCTGATCCATACTCAGTCCGACTTCCGTGCAAACTGCCTCCGCATCCTTCGCAGCACTCTCCCTCTCTTCACCCGCAGTGTCGCACCGCCCTGTCCACGGCGCACAGCCCATTCAGGTCCCTCGAGCTGCTTCCACCAAGGGTACGTCCGAACCTGACCTCGCTAGTGTCGACGACTCCCACCTCTCCGTTTCCCCTCCTCAATCACACACCACAATCCCGTCCAATTCCGTCAATGGAATTAAGTCGGGACGTAAACGAGGCACTATATTTACGTGCGAGAGTTGTTCCAAGGTTGGACCATTCCCTCCATGATATTTCGCATGCTCTTGTAATGACGTGGTTAAATTTTTCGTCCAGGTCTATCGACATCCTTCGTGCTTGATCAAACACCGTTGGGAGCATACTCTTCAATGGCGAGAAGCGTCCAAGTTTGTATTGAGTAAACATCAACAGGTGCAGCTGCTGGAAGTCAGTCTTTTTTTTTCTCCTCTTTATTATGTTCCCAGGGACCACATCTTGCGCGCGCGCTTGTTCCTGTTTCGTATCCCTTGCCTGGATTGGCTGTGTATATGACGCTAAACTGCATTCGGCTAGGCCGCCGCAATCCTATCGCACCTCTCACCTTCTTCGGCTTCCTTGCCCGAAGACCGCTCTTTATGGCCGTCTTTTCTCTCAGGGGGGCTTGTCCCCCCACCTGCCTCGGTGCTGAGCAACGGTGTAGGGCCAACATCGACGATGACTGCTACCTCTCAAGTTGCATCAGCATCCAGCACTGACGCCTCCTTTCCTATCTCAAGCTCCGTGCCTGCGAGCACACTGCTGAGCTCATGTTCGGGATTGACCGGACCTCGGCTGCACGACTACCCGATTGGCGGGGCTGGGATCGGCGCTACCCAAGTCCGTCCTGGGATGTTGGGCGTGCCAACTGCACCAATGCAGGTGCCAGCACAACAGACGACGATGGGGACAACAAGAGAGGATGACGCGTTGAATTTGCTCGCGTTGCGTTCGGCGAGTGTGACGTCAGGATCGTGGGTATCCTCGGCATCGGCATCGGCATCGAACCCGTTATCTTCGTCGTCATCCCATGCGCGTGCGCACTCGCACTCGCACTCGCACTCGCTATCCTATTCACATTCACATTCATTGTCGGCCTCACATGCATCGAAAGAGAGGGAACGCCGTCGGTCGATTGCATACGAGTATGGTCTCGTGTCCGGTGGATATGACTACAAGTCTGGCTCCGCCGCGTACACGTATGCGCCAAACTCGAACGGTGGATGGTTCCTTCCGCGCTCGTCTGTCCGATCCAAGTCAGGCTCATCAGGGTCCCGGTCTCGGTCGCAGTCGGCGTCGGAGAGTAGGAGTGATGATGAGGATGAAGCGGTGTTTGGGGATGTGGACGTGGGGGTCCATCTGGATGGGCATATCGATGTGGAAGACGGCACGGATGGGGCAAATGTGAGACCAAAGGTGTATAGATCACGTGTGTGCGCATGGAAGACAGAGGATGGGGACGGTGGGGTGACGGGTCTCAGCTTGCGCGAGGACGAGCAGGAGGACGTGCAAGATGAGAAGAATGTAAAGAGGGGGCCAGAACAGACGTGGGATGGGATGGAGATGGAAATGGAAATGGATTAAGGCAGCTCGCCGCTGCCCGTTTCCGTGGCAGTCTCGGCTAGGCTTGCCTTGGGACATCGGCATTTGCCCAGATCCAAATCTTGGACCAGGTGTAGGACGGCCACACACTCTCAATACTCCACAAGCACTGCCCGTTCATTCGAATTTGCTGGCATTCGACGACCAGCGGCCAACTCTTTACCTCTCCACAGGTGCGCTCCAGAGTCTATTCCACAGCCCCGCACCTGGCCCATTGTCTTCGTCCTCTCTTCGGCTCAGTTATCCAATCTCGTTGTGCTCTCCCTCGTTCTGTGTCTGTATTTGTTGCGATCTGGGATGGATCTAGTTATGTATGTAAAGATATGCGACGGCGGCGTCTTGTCAAGATGGACTTGGGTAATTCTGGTATGTATTATTAACGGAAATAAGAGTGCGCTGTCGTGGCGTTTAGTGGAATAGTGGATCACAGACGAGCGCTTGGAGTGCGTGGGCTGGATATACAGTGCACAGGTCTCGAAGCTCGACACACGAGTTCAAGGTCCCCGAGTCACCCTGAGCAATAATGTCGACGTTTTTCTTCCAAAATTGTCCGGGCGTATGCCATGGTAGAGTCCGTCCATGTAACTACTACTAGTACTACTCGTTTCACTCCCATTCGGACACTGATCACGAGGCTCCAGGATTTCTTATAATGCCTTATAATGCCTTGTCATACGGACCTAGCGTTTTTCATGTTATCTGACCATCGTTATTTGGTTATTGTACTTGAGACTAGTATGGTCGCCTTTGGCTCCAGGTACCTTGCTGGAATGGGATGGCCGTGAAGTAAGCATGATCACATTATTAATGAGTAATAGTTTGTAGATGGAACTTGTCGGACCGTGGAGGTCTCCTATTTCATGTCTATCATGCCTCGCGACGTCGGGGATTGCGTTGTTTTCTATGCGCCGGAAATCCATGCGCAAGCGAACGTCGTTTCTTATAGCCCCAATGATCATATCACTTGTAGCATGGTCGAACCACTCAGTCATCCTGGAGGAGATAACTATATGGATGGTTTTC
>JBBPJQ010000775.1:0-16872 GCA_038088795.1 Boletus rex-veris
TGTAGAATTGCAAATTCGCATGATCATTCCAGATTTCAAATTCGTGTCTTGCGCCTTCTAGATAGTGGCGCCATATCTCAAGTGAACGAATCACACTGAGCATTTCTTTATCGGCGATAGGGTAATTTCGTTCCTGCGGAGACATGGAGTGAGATGAGTAGGCCACCGGGTGCCATTTGTCATCTTTCTGAATAGATAGTACTGCTCCTGTTGCGTAATCAGAAGCGTCGCATTCTAAGCGGAATTGAGCGTCGTCATCAGGGAATGCGAGAACAGGGGCTGTGGTGAAGTGCTGCTTGAGCGTGTCGAATGCCTCCTGTTGTTCCGTCTTCCAATCGAAGGGGTTTTCCTTTTTCGTTAAATCATTAAGTGGTCTTGCCACCTTTGCGTAATCTTTGATAAACCTTCGGTAGAAGTTCGCTAGGCCCAAGAAGCTTCTTACTCCCCGGACGTTTTTGGGTGTAGGCCATTCCAGAATGGCTTGAACCTTTGTTTCGTCCATCTTTATTCCGTCTTTTCCCACGATCATTCCGAGGAATTCTACTTCTGAGGCGTGGAATGTGCATTTTTCTGGTTTTATGAATAAATCATTTTCCTCAAGGCGTCGGAGTACTTCCAGAACGATCTTGTTGTGCGTGTCACGATCGTCTGTTTTGGTGAATATCATTAGGTCATCAATATATACGACGACGCAGTCGTCCATATCTGCAAAGATTTCGTTCATCATGGCTTGGAACGTTCCAGGGGAGTTGCACAGCCCAAAGTACATGACGAGGGGTTCGAATGCTCCTCGGAAGCACACGAAAGCCGCCTTCCATTCGTCACCATCTTTGATGCGGACGTTGTTGTATCCCCATCTGAGATCCATTTTTGTGAATAAAGTAGCCCCTTTTAGCTTATCGACCAATTGCGAGATTAGGGGTAGCGGATAATTGTTTTTGACCGTGTGTTCGTTTAGATAACGGTAATCCTGTACCATACGTTTACGTCCATCTTTTTTTGGTACGAAGAACACGGGTGATGTTTGTGGAGATTTAGAGGGTCTAATATATCCCTTTTTGAGCTGGTCATCGATGAATTCGGAAACTTCCTGTTGTTCTGTGACAGACAGGGGAATGAGACGTCCTTTCTTTGGGGTGAACGTGTCTTTCATATCAATGGCGTGATCCCATGGTTTCCGTATCGGCATGCGCTCTGATTCTCCTTTATGGAATACTTTTAAATACTTGTGAAATTCTTTTGGCACGAGTTCGTCTGCTGATTCTTTCTTAGGGATAGGCTTGTCTAAAGCCGCGCGTACTGCGTAAGCGAGATATGCGTTTTCTTCTTCTTCTTTGTCAGCATGTCGTAGAAATGATTCCTTATCCTGAAGGAAGGAGCATGAACGTGGGCATCGCGTCATTTCGACCGTGCCTTTGGTCCAGTCTATATTAGGATTATGCTTCTTCAACCAGGAGAAGCCTAGGATCATCTGATTCTTGCCGAGATCTGTGATTTCGGCTGTGACACGTTCTCTGTGTCCTTGGTAATCAATAACAATTTCTGCGGAATGTGTGACATTTCCAGCAGAATTCTTGGTTCTGTTGACATTAAATACAGGTATGGGGTTGCGAAGTGGTGTCAGGGGTAACTGATGTCTCTGAGCCCATGCGCGATCAATGAATATGACATTTGCTCCACTATCAAGCAGAGCTTCTGTGGTGATGAAATTCTTGGTGCGAGAGGGAGCGACTCGAATGGTCATACAGATCTCCTTCTGCAGATTTGTGCTACATACACACGCTTCTTCCAGGATTTGAATATCGGAGTTTGAAAGTGAATTAAGCACAGGTGTGAAGCCTCTGCCGAGCTCCACTAAGGGAGGCCCACTTGGCATTAATGATGACTCATCATCTGATTCTTCAGATTCTTCACCAGCCAGTGGCAAATATCTATTGTCATCAGATAAATTAAACTTTACCTTCTTTGTATCCACATGAACACCCAGTTTGTTCATGTGGCTTTCCCTTTTCCCTTCTTGGATTCAGTGTCTTTGAGGTCAAAGAAGTATGCCTTCATCTCGTCATAGGACATGCCATGGAAGACTTGGTCTGGGCCAGATGACTCATCTCATGAGGTGGCGCCTTCTTCTTCTTCAATTCCTTGGGCCTTATGGCCTCCTTGTTGACAATCTTTCTTGTGTCCTCCTCCAAGCCATTTGTATTTTGGACATGTGAGTTTAGGCTTAGGGCAGTCTTTGACAAAGTGACTTCCTCCACAGTTGTAGCATTTCCTTGGCACGTGACTAGACATGTGACTAGATGTGATGAAGATCACATGACTTGATAAGATAAGATATTGCAAGGGTTATTGAGGACGATTTGGTAGTGTCCAGGTTATAGGGGTTAATATGGTTAATGCAAGGAAAGGTAGTGAAAGTGTAGGAAAAGTGTGAAAATAGTATTTGGTGGGTAATAGTGGCTGTTACACCATCAGGGCCAACAGCACACTGGTCGTCGGCTGCCATCAGGGAGGGGGTACGAATAGGCCAGAAAATGAGGGCATCACCTTTAAATGCAAGCACCAGAATGTGCCATTGCTACCAAGGGCAGGGGACATGGAGAGCAACAACCTGCAGGTTCGTTGAATGATTAGCAGTAGGCTCCGTCTGTGTACCATCTGCCACAATGCATGGAACTGGATTGGCAAAACAGGACAGATTGCCTATGAGAAAGGCATATTTCCATGTTGATTGTTGATTAAAGAATCATAGCTGATATACACACTTCCAAAGAGCAGCAGTAGCGGCACTGGAACCTGTTGTAGGTGACTCCTGTGGATCGTCTTTAGAAAATCCAATCTACAGGCCCACTTGAATATTAGCTAAGCAATTGCGTTCGAATGCGTTCTGAACACTATCTACATGTTCAACTACCACTGAACCTGAATGCAACCATGTGTTCAGTTCAGCACTGAAGAGCAAACACTGAACCAAACTTTCATTCGGTTCTCAAAAAGTCTGGTTCAAACCAAAGTTCAGAACTGGACGCATCCAACACTATGCATGAAAGTAGTCATGATCGCTTGTCCATAGGACAATATTGAAAGATGGTGCCAAAAGGGAAGTAATCGAATTGATAATAACCAGGCGAACTCTAGGGTCACACAACGCGTTGGTCTGCCACCCTTGAATCATCAGGATCAAAGGTTAGTTGAGCATACATACAGTCAGTGAGGATTCAATGTCTTCAAGAAGAGCACATGCAGTGTCTATGTTGAGTACAAGTGAGACTTGTAGTCATTCGAGGACTGTGGAGGCACACCCAACACCTGGCTCTACGTTCATCAACCAGGATACCCTCCCAAAGTTGCACATTCCACCTCTCAAAGACACCTGCAAGTGATACCTAGCTGCTCTCGGTGGCTTGCAAGACGACGAAGAACACATTGCAACCACTGGCACTCGCACAGTCCAGAAGTTCCTCGAGGATGACCCCCCTGCCCTTCAAGAACATCTCAGGCAGTGGGCTGTAGGATGAGCAAGGTAAGTCCCTCTTATCATGTCTAGAAATAGTGCCAACACTCTCCATTGTGCAGTTATATCGAGTAGGTGATGTCGAATCTCTGGCTCATCGTGATTTGAACCCTGTCTGATATAGGTACGAGAGTTACATCACACAGCGATCCAGTGGTTCTTGCCCTCAATTCCTTCTTCGTGCTTAAGTACGCATTTTCTCCTTCTGAATCATCATTCATCAATCTTGATACCTCTTGTCATCTCAGCTCCCTCATACTGCTGCACTCATCATCTCCTCCCTTGGCTTTCTCCATCATCAGTAAAATCATCATGGCCTTAACTGGACTTTTTTGCAATTCTTTCATACTTTTTCGGCACTTATCAGCTTGAGGCAAAAGGTTTGCACAAGTGGCACAAGGCCACTCGTTTTCTTAAATCCAACTTGTACATTACTTTTATCACACTTTTCTTAATGGGCAAAATTAGAAAAAGTGGCATAAGATGTGTCATATTGTCCATTGGAAAAATATACTAGGTACAAAAAAAGGGTAATCTAGTAGTCAAACCTGAGAGTGTTAGGCTGTATCGGGTATACCCCCAGGTATTGAATGCAGATATGGATTTTTGTACCAGTAGGTGCGCTGGGTGACTGAGTGGGCAGAATGGGTGAAATGGCACAGAGAATGAGATAGATGTCTGCATGTGTACTTGTGCTTGTGTGCTCAGTGAGGGTGCGTCCTCGTCCTTGCTTCTGTCCTCATGTCCTCATCAATGGCACGTCCTCATTGTTGGTGCAATGGCACCAGTGGGGGCATTATTGGATTGTCATCGTCACAAGGTGGGTGTGGTGAGGGTGAGTCCTTGAGGTACTATAGTCATTGTGTTGTTGTTGTTGTGAGGTGGGCGAGGTAAGGGTAGTGAGGGTGAGGTGACAGGCAACACAATGGCACTCGATGTGAATGGTGTCCATTTTGGGGAACAGGAGCTGGTACCTGGACAGCAGCCTAATTTGGTCCTCTTTCCATACAATGTTTGGGTCTTCAAAGTCATAATTTGAGCTGTTCCATAAGTCCGTACTGTTCCGATTAGCCAAGAGTGGAGAAAATAGAATGTGGGACGTGATGGGGCCACGGTTTGGCGTGTGCGGTGCAAATATGGGGGGAATGGTGAGAGGTATATTTGGACGGGGCACGATGAGAGTGAACAGTGAGAGAGACACAGGCATCATAAGCAAAATGAGCAGATGGCAGCGATGACAGCAGACAAAATAGGTGAAAAATAATAAATGTCCAAAGTGATCAGTTGCACTCATCATCATCCACCGTACATAGTCCTCGTCAATTGAATCAAGTACGACAGCCCATACCCATCTGGAACAACTGCCAGCCCATCAGCCTCGATCAGACATGTGTCGTGCCTGCTTACCTTCCCCGTATCCCCATCCATCCAGATACCGCGACGACAGCTGCGATGTAGACAGCTCCCAGTGGCTGCTTCTCCAATATGCCACATCCGTGTAGATCTTTGACGTCTTTTCCCCATCATGCAGCATCCACTTCAGCCCAAACAAGTGCCAATCAACACCTTGTCCATCGCTTGCTCATGCCGCATACTGCAGGTGACGAAGGCAGGGTGTGACAGAGCAAGGAAAGTCTCAGCTTCGGTGAGTCATTGTCATTGTCGTTTGTGTTAACAGGATTATATATGGGCTTTTCAACTGTGGTCATGTGATTTGTCCGCACACAAAAAAAAAACCCCCAAGTCCTCACTGGCACAAGCACACACACCTAGCATACATGTATGCACGGACTCGTACCTACCAGCACCCACCAAAACACAAAACGAGAATGCGTCATCATGTCTCTCCCTCTCCCTTGTCCTCACCCACTCCTCCTCCACTCAACAATGAGGATGAGCACATTGATGCAGCAAGTCTGGGTGGATCTATGCACATCTTTACCCCTCCTTCTTTGGTAGTAACAGTATTGTCAGTGCTCAAGTTCCTGTCAGCACTACTAGTAGGCTCGTATTTGCACAAAAATACCTCAGCCACAAGACCGCCACATTTGCCATGTATGGTGATACATGTCAAGTACCTCAAGATGACTGACCAATGACTTCAGCCATGGCCATACACCCCACGCTCTGCCAACTACCACTGCCTTCTTAGTGGTGGTGAACTCTCTTCTGATGGCCTTACTTCTGGCAGGCACAGTCGCAGCAGTGGTACTCGCTCTCCTTCTTCCATCCACAGCATTTCATATGCATCTTTTCCCCGATCTCATTGCTTCAATTCTATTGCAGCACCTGCTACTCATTCAGCAGCAAAGACCCTGAGATGAAAGGCCCACAATGATGATTCTGACGAAGACACTGATGAGTTCCAGCCCGCAATCACAGCTGGAAACACTACTGATGTCCACTGTGAGACCACTCATCATTAGTGCATTGACTCAGAGCAGAGGCATTATGACAAGCTTTGTGACAATTACCGTCAACTCAAGGATGTACTCCCTGTCCCCGACCACCTAACGACTTCTGACAAGGCTCTAACAGGCCGAGAACAAAGTTCAGTGACTCCACATGTGAGTGTCATCCCACTTTAAGTTCATCACCGATCCCCACCATGAGACCATTTGTCATTAGTAGTGCACTGTCTTCCCCCTGCCCCCCCCCCCCCGAATGTCATGTTCAATGGAATGGTCTCCAGTCACACCCGCTGGTGGCAAAACCCCCAGACTGTCGATTGTCCTGACCACACAGGAGACATGCCTTCGAAATGCATAATTGGTGCTCTGAGTTTGTATTGTTGGGTGAGGACACTCTGAGTCAACAATACAATGTGAGTCAGGCATGTTTCATTATCGCAGTTCTTGGTACAGCGGATTGTACTTAGATTACTTTGCTCACTTTGTTTACTTTTCCAATTGTGACTCGGGGAAATTTTTGAGCGAACACATTTAAATCGTTCCTTAGTGTCACTTTTGCCAATTTACTCACTTCCAGCACTTTTCCATAATGACTAAGGGTGCCAAGTCCGGATAAGGCTATGATGATTTTACCGATGATGATCTTCGGGTCAGATTACTCAATCCAGATACCATCTGTGGGCATCCACTCGATATGGATCAGTATACAAGGTTGTTCAAAACAGCACGGATCCTGATGCAGGTGCGAATTTTTATTGGTTAATCATGGATGGAGATTGATTGTGTGGAAATAGAGTGGATGCAAGATGGTCACGAACAAAGCCACTCGCCATAGTGTCATTTTCAGATGTGGGCACCAAGACCCCTATTACCAAGGTCTGGTGACTGCTCTCGCCCTTCACTTTCATCACTCATCATGAATGATGATCAGGTTGCCCACACTGCCATCGGAGCACTCACCACCAAGAACTGTGAGACTTGGTCTCAGTTACATCAAGCACTTTCAGAGGACAGAACAAACGCCACTTGTTTGAGACTCGTTGACGATGCTGCCCCTGCTCGCGAAGCTGTCGAGAACCAGCACAACAGCTTGGGGAACTTGAATGGAGAAGGCTTGGTGGCACCCTGCTCCAACTTCTTGTGTGGGATGTACAATCTTCATCCTTCCATGGAGTGGTATGATACTACCAGCCCTGCCAAACTCATCTGGATGCTAACATCACAGATCTGTGTTGGCATATGGTTCAAAGACATGAGGTTAAGCAGCTTGATCTGCCAGAATGATTGTCAAGCTATGGAATTCAAACCTTTATGGCAAGTTGAGCCTCCTTGAAATGTCGGTGAAACTGATCATGAATCTAGGAAGAACCAAGTGCACAATACGAGCCTGCAATGATGAAGGTGTTTCTACATGGCCGGACAGAAGCCATCCGGACTGTCCAGCTGAAAAGTGTAGAGTTTACAAAGGTCAGCACCTTCATTTCCTCTGTTCAGTCTTCTCTGAAACCTCGTCTCAGACATTTTTCTCAGAGGCTTCCGACGAGGAAAAGATCGTTGCATTGCATAGGGCATGCGAGCGTCACATTGCCTTGATGAAACAGTGTAGTCAGTGTCCCTACAATGTGCTTCAGCCTTACGTTTTGGAGCAAATCATGCGACTCCACCACACGAAGCACCACCAAGGATATGTGAATGCCTTCAACGTGGCTGAGGCCAGTTATGTCAAAGTTGTCATGCCCAAGGAATGTATCACTCTCCAAGCAGTCCTAAAGTTCAACAGTGGTGGTAAGTCTCTTGTACACAACACACTTCCCATCGCATACCGCGATACAAGCAACTCTTTCCATTTCTGTCATCTTCTCCATCACTATCATGATCACGATCTGTCATGAAGTTCTCACATCATATCCGCTGACTGTTCCTATCAGGCCACATCAATAATTCCCTCTTCTGGACCAATTTGGCGCCATCTGCAAATGAGGGAAAGGGCGCTGGTGGTGTGCTCAAGGGTGGACTGTTGAAGCCAGCCATCGAATCCAACTGGAGCTCAGTCAATGCTTTCAAGAAGAGGTTCAAGATGACAATGGCTGCCATTCAGGTTCTGGTTGGGGCTGGCTCATATGTTCCTTTCCGTCCACTGGCCTGCTTGACACAGATACCAACCATTGTGGGGATCTGTACAGGGATACAACTCCAAGAACAGGGTGCTCCAGATCATGACGACAGCCAACCATATCGTTGGCATTGACATCTGGGAACATACATTTTACCTTCAATATCTCAACGTCAAGGCCAATGTACACTTTTTTTTTTGATGAGCCATGCCTTTTGTGCTGACACCAACCATGTAGCACCTCAATGTCATCTGGAACGTCCTCAACTTTAAGGAGGCAGAGAAGAGATACAAGGATGCTGTTGCAGGTAGCAAGTTGTAAAGGTCGCGCCTCCAACCAGAAATGCACTGCAATGTAAACGACATTGTGTAACTTTGAATGTACGATTTACAGCATGTGATTGGCGAACATATCATGTCTCTCCATGATGCACTCGAGGGTTCGTCCAAACGGGCCTGTATTCCCAGCCAATGACTTGGCTCGGCTGTCTATGGCCTCATACTTGACTGCATGTTGCACCTGGTGGTAGTCGACTTCGGAGAACTTCTGTCTCATAGCATGTCTGCTGAATTCTCACAGAACATCGATCACCCGATTTGATGTGTTCTCATGAAGCAGGCCATTGGTATGTACATCACTTGAATGCCCAGTTTCTTTCATATCACCAAGGCTTCAGTCAGGTCTACCTGTATCCCCTGCGTCCATTCATCTTGTTCAGCAATTTCAATAATGACAGAGAAAAACGATCCCATGCCAGGTTTGAGAGCTTTGCCTTTGAAGTTGCCACGACCAAAGATGTCCTGACATCCCTACAAGCTATATGCACCTACTGATGCATATCTATTCATGTATGTGGACATGCTCTCGCAAGGATATGATGCCCAGGTATGTTGCTTCACATACATTAGGATCGCTCGGGTTAGTTGACTCATAGCTGAGTCACCAGTTGGCATTCCCAGTTCCTCACGGACTCTTTCAGACTAGTTGCTGCTGCAGCAAAGTCAAGGTAGAATGAATGTGCAGTAAACGAGCATGGATGAGATACCCCATAATGATTGGGTGCACAATCTGAGGTTGGCACCTGTCACAAAAAGGGAGAAGTATTCAAACAAGAAGTGAGTGGGACATTATGGCACAATTTCTTCTGAGAACTCATCGGTATGTTGTATGTGGATCGAGACCAAGTAGAAGTAACCAACACCTCGATCCCAATGAGAAAATAAAAGATATAGATTGATGACGAGTATACAGTACAAGCTAGGTTTACATGGATGGCACCAATGTTAGGTGCATAGTAAATAGATATGAGAAACCCAATATTTTTCACCTTCGTAGAAAACATGAGATTACTTCTGAACTGGTCAGTTCTAGTGCTAAAAAAGAGAAGATATATATGAGCATTACAAGGGCAAATATGAGCGGATCAGATGTCAGCCACTCTTCCCTGACGTTGCACTTAATGGCTTCCATGACCTCACTCATGGCTGTCTGATCAAAGTCCCCCTCACCTTCATCAAGCCCTCCACAAATGGTATACAAGGCCCATGGACCTTGGCAAATGCCCAAAACAACCCTTTTCTGGCTTGAACTTTCCAAAGAACACACGCATGGCGCTAATGTCCACTTTGATGCATGCTATAGCAGCAGGTACGAGAAACCAAGATAAGAACACACCATGTCCACATTCTCCAGTGAAATATCCAATGACTCATACAAGAATAGATTCACCACGACTGCACCCATCAGGTTGCACACACACTCTATGTCAGCCTCCATCGCAAGATCAGAAAACTAAGAACGCACCTGCAAAGACATATCCATACCAGTAATCAATTGCATTGCTGATAAATGGTGTGAAGAATGTGAGTAAAAAGTTCCACATCCAGTTGGCTGCTATTGAAAGACTGCCTTATTTAGCGCACGTGCATATCAGAGAGGTTTCACCAATCAAAATCCACATGCCACTACATGGGCATGTTAGATAAGAAGAGGGCATGTCAAATGTACACTCACAATGTCCAAGTCATGGCATAACCCCAGATAAACATGCATTCTGAGACGATCATGACTAGCTCCAAAGTTAATGTGGGAAACGATGGCAATGAAAGAAGACGCACGCTTTCCACTGGTGGGGTGTGTGATGGGATCGACAGTTGTCCCTGCCCCCGCCAAAGCAAACACAAAGAGCCAAGTAGATTGCCAGATGCCACCACAAATAAGCAGTCACCTTCGGCCAAACTAGTGCAAATAGTGATAAAAAAATAAGGAAGTAGTTAATTACATTTACATGCCACCAAAGGTGCACACCAAATTGACCGCACCCAAAATGATTTGTGTGACAAAAGAGTCCAAAAGTCCAACGGCTAGGAAGACTGTGGCGCCGTAGTAGAAGTAATTTGCCCCTGTCAGTTGTTGAAGACTCTGTAAGCTCATGCCGAGGAGAATGCAGTAGAGCGTCTTGTTATCTGATTTGAAACAGTCCATTCAGCCAGCCTTGGTTGCTTTTTCATGTTCCATTCTTGAGCGGATTTCCTCGACTTCATGTCAGGTGATGCAGTGATCCTTGGCTTCAGCTGGGGAGAGACCACAGGTATGTGCCACAGATATTTGTGCCTTGTTGAGATGGCCGATCAACATTTGGATGTTGTGGGCCGGACCCACAAGCAACTAGAGTGCCGAATGTGATGAAAAGCTGGTATGTCACACTGGTGTCTGATGTTAGTTGAGTGTGCTTAGACAAATCTTGAGTGAGATACATCAAAGTACCACGAATTTGGGGAGGTGTTTCTGCTTGGCACTGGGGAGGTCTGAGTAAATATATGAATAGTCTAACCTGTCAATTAGTACCCAAGCAGCTGGCCCGAATACATTTTGCTTACCACTGGATTAGAGATTGGCCTCATCTGGACAGTGAAGGGCATGTTCCAGCCTGAGGCTGACAGGAACGAAACGGCGGTCAGTATTCCGACAACGTGATGTACAGGTAAGTATGAGGTGATACTAACCTCGCCTGACCATATGTGGTTGCGGGTGTATACCAGGGACAAGGTGTTTCATGGGCTCATCCAAGGGGCATATCACCACATATTGAAGAGCCTTGCACCATTGGGCTCGCCTGCCTTAACAGAGGTGGTGCAGGAAGAAGTAGAAGGATTTGATCTGGATGTGTTGAGTGGTCCTGGTAGTACTGTAGTGGTGGGCAGTGACGTGGACGTACACCCGATCCAATTGAAGGCATGGCACCCAGAGTCTCCGACGCTCGGCGATAGTCCATTGACACCGCGTAACCTGAGCATGGGCTTGATCAGGTCTGGGATGGGTGTGGCAGACGGTTGTTCGCAAACCCGGAACTCAAGTTTTTCGGAGAACCAGTTTACGACAGTGCCGCCCAACAGGGTGAGTCGCTGTTGCACAAGCCAAGGAGCAAACAGGGGTGGAACGTGAGCCAAAGAGGGGAGGCCCAAGGTAGTCTCGCTTTTGAGCTCGAGTACGCTCAAATGACTGTATCATATCATCATGGTCACCGCACTCCATCTGCGAGTTTCCAAGAAGAAGATATGATACACATGTGTGCCTTCTGAAACTGTCAGTGACAACATTTGCTGTGTGGTGGTATGTTGAGCACGTGCCTGAACTATGCAGCATATAGAATTGAAGGAAACCATAGCAATGAGGTTGTCTACGCATGATATCACATCAGGATGTTCCCCTGCTATGAACACAATAGCTTAGCTTAAGAATCATGAGTAGTTGAATAGTACCCAAACATTATATAGACCTTGATGAGAAGGAGAAAGGTAACATGAGGATGGGAGTGCTCGAATGTGATGTTGCAGGCACAATAGGCCTTGTGCTTTTCTCCTTTCCCAACATGGGCTATACTTTTTGCATTCATATTCTCGTGTGTTGTGTCGCAGGCTGTGACAGATACACATGTGGCCACGTGGTGGCAGAAGGATCTGACATGAATGAGCCATGTGGCACTCACGTGACCATCTGTCTCTCAATCTTAACCAGATTGGACTTACATAAAACCACTTCCAAGGGCTTCATTCCTCAACAGCTCCCCTTTCCAGTCTAAGCAGCCATGGCTGGCAAGTTGGACAGAGAAAAATGACCACAACTTGAATCAAAAACGTCGCAGTCTCATGTGCCAAATGCAGGTTGGCAAGATTTGGTTGTTGATTTGTCGACTGACCTATCTTACAGGACACTATGCAGATGCACAGTTCTTCTGACGCTGACCACCAGTGTATGGGCCAGGAATTTTGAGGCAAGGAGGAAACTGTTATCACAAGTACGTATTCTTTCCCTTATACAGTTGCAAAAATAGCTCATGATGAGGTAGATATTCGAGCGACAGATGTCGTCCTTGGCCTCCAACGCTTTTCCGTCCGTTTTTACACCATCATTCGCTGCAGTGACCTTGAATGGAGAACCAAAAATAAGTGTTCGTCAGTCCAAGATGATGTCGTCGAATGGAACGGGCCACTCCCAATGAAAGTGTGTTCCCCTTCCGTTAACTTGGATTAATATCAGATCCATCAGCAAGTGTTCATATCAAAGTCTATGCATCTTTCGAATTCCAGCCCATGACATGATGTTGGGTACTGGTGAGAAGCTGCGAAAGTTGACAGTCACTGTGAAACAACTATTAGACTGCAGTGAATAACATGTTCATGAGTGGGAGGGCACTTTGTACAACATCCCGGTACTCACACCTTGGCAGCATTTATTTTTTTCTCCAGTGTATCCAGGTGTATCCACCACTCGATAAGATCAATGACATCATGTTTCCTTGTCGCTTGAGAGTAGACCTGAGTATATCATGACAGATTGTGACTGCTCCGCAGCATGGACGTCCTCGTTGTGTACTAAATAAACTGATATTGCATTGCATCTCCATATCATATCTGCCCAACTGAGCGCACCTGAACTGGCAATGACTGATTACAGTATGCCGTACCCCTCCTGCACCAAAACATGTTGTCCAATTCTTCCCCCTCACCAGCGCTTCAGCAACCACCCTGTCCAGCTCATGCTTATACTTGTCCATTTCTGCATTCTCTGCCCTCTCCTCCACTTTGCTGGCCATATCCTCTTCTTCCTCAATCTGCTCATCAACCCCCTCACCGCCCACCTATTACACCGTATTGCCCGGTTCTTCCTGCTCTGTACCATCCAAGTTGACCTTGGGCCCAGTTGCTGCCGACCTGGCTGTGGATGTCAATGCATGGAGATTCTTGGCTGCTACTAATAGTGCAGCCTCGCATCAACCTTGTGCTGCATATCCCTGGGGAAGCTCCCATCCTCAAACTTGTCCATCTCGACCCCTAACTTGGCTGTCTGCACATTAGTAAATGATATCTGCACCCATGATCTCGCGATGTATCCAATTGGTCCTCATCGCCTGGATGTAGTTGAACTCTTTGACACTCTGGTTTGCAATCCTGTGAATCCACAAGACACTTTCGCCTTCCCTGCCACCATGGACTTGAACATGCTGTTGGTGGATCTGTGATGGTCGTACCACAATGTCATGGTGCCATCGAGCACACACTGACACCCATGTGCAAGACAATGAGGATGACCGTAGACCCAACCATGCAACAACAATCGTCAACACCACTACTACCTGAGGTACAAGGCCAAATGTTACCCCTGTGGGTGAAGAAAGCTGTTATGACCACTACTCAAGCATAATGGACTTATCAATTTTCTTTCATTCTCAACCCCTATCTATTCCTTTCACGCATTCACATGCACTCCTTTCATATCCACTCTATCGCTTCTATCACTGCAGCCTCATGCTGCCACATACATGCGCATCATGCATGCCAGGCTATGTACACAGGTATATCACATGACCCAGTGTCCAGCATATTTACTATATATAGCAGTAGCACAGCACGGTCCGTGCACTCATGTACTTACTATATAAACCCCAATTCAGTGCCAGAGAACACTAGTCTTGTTCTCTTGGAGTTTCCCCTACAGGCAACTCTACTCTTCTCATCATCTTGTCTTTTTCTCTGTGCAAGCAACCTAGCACAAAGGCTTCACTTAAGTGTGAGTCCTTTAGGGTTGTTTCAAAATCCCCGCAAGTAATTGAAGGTATGGGTGCAGACTTATTCTCCTCCAGTGCCGTCAGTCACATTCACCTTGATTGAAGTCACAGCCTTGCTCATGTCCTGCTCAATGTTCCGCCATTCGTGTTCTTGATCGTCTCATATAGCCTTCGTTCCAGCTCCATCGTTGTCTCGCCTGCTCTCATTTGCAACAGCAATTACTCATTTAGTTTGCTCTCAATCCCCCCGCAAGTTCTTATTTACCTTTCCATTTGCAATACCCATGCTCATTCATCCCCCAATCAGACCCTTAGATGCCTCTTGATGCGATGACACGGTGACAACGACACGTCCTCACCCTTGCCCTCTCCCATTCCTCACTGGCACCACCTTGTAATGACATGACGATGAGGACGAGGATATGAGGACATGGACATGAGGCCTTCTCCCTCTCTCCCCTTGCCCTTGCCGACCCTCCCTCAACCCCCATCCCTCATGTTCACCTACAAATGGCATGAACACAAAACATCTATCGATGGTTTGCCTGTCACCACTCACCAGACTACCTTGGAACTGCCTTCTAATCAGATGCCTCCAGATTTTACCACTCTCACCTACAATGATCTAATAGAATCTGTTAGCTCCCTACGCCAGCAGGGTTTGACACTGCCTTACGGAGGTCGATGCAGATTTACAACATCTAGCCTGCAAGGTGGCCTCCACAGTAAGTCCAAGTCAAGCTGATATTTTTTACATGCTTGTACACCAAAGGTCTCTGTGTTGCAGAGGTCTGCAGATCTGCATGATCTTTAAACTGCCTTCACATCTTGATTACCCTCATCCCCTTTCCTATGTACATTGGTTCAAGCCCATCCAGACATTTGATAACTCCATCAAGATGTTCTGAATCAATCAGCCGCTCGACTAGGCTGCAGCTTTCAAATGCCAAAGTGATTCCTGTGGATTGCTTTGTTCAACAGTGCCACCTAATCCTGAGGTTCCCATGTGGAGCCGTCCCAGCCCACTGGATGCATGGCTGTGCATTGGCCCAGGCTGATCACTTCTATCTCAACAGACATATAGATCATCATGTTTTCAAGCAACACAGGCTTCATATGAAGGCTAATTGAGTGCAGGTGTTTCACGGTGCCTCAACCCCCTGCATCATGCTGACACGCCATACAGATCCACCCACAGCTCTCGTGCCATGTTGCTTATCCTGAAAATACCTTACAGATGTTCAATGATGATGCCTAATCAAGTGCCCTCGTAGAATACACAATCTCAAACTTGCGACTATCAACCCCCCTCCTCTCTTGTTTGGATTGCAGATATTTCGTGGCACCTCAACTCCCCCTTTGCCCTCCTCAACACACCCATCGTGGGACTGCTAACCCACAGTCCAATCTGCCACAGGGTCCCTCATTAGTGCCTGGGTCGATGTCGTTAGAGGGTTGACCAAGGCCGAGGAGGGTGGTATATCATATCTGCTCATTTGTGGACGACTCAACGAGAGGGTATCACACAAGTCATTGTTGAGGGTCGTTGTGGGGGGTTCTGGAAGGTTAGGGGGGTGGGTGTATTACATTGACAGTTCACACAGTTATACAAGTTGTATTCAAGTTGGTAGTGAATGCATTCTCTTGTCGTACAATATCTCTGTGTGAGGCAATGTTTAACTACAGCTGAAATTGGATTGCATATCTGGCAAGTATTATGATGTTCGAATGGGCCCTTCATGTCAGAAAAAACGATTGTCAGCCTGGTTAGACATACATTGGCAGATATGACATGGTCAATAAGCGGGCGTGGAAGAAGATATAAGCTGACCCAAACATATCTTAGTATATCTATTTTCTGCAACATTTGTGATTTCACGGTGAAGCAAGTCTGACTGTGCAATTTACACTCATGGAGGAAGAAGCAGATGGCATCCAGCGCACCTTGTGACTTGCATGGCACATATGGTTCCTCGCGTCTTCAGAAAACGGTGCCAGTCCGGGTGGTAGGTACTCACCCCACTTGAGTACGCAGCGATTGGCCGAGTCACTTTGCCAGTACTATGACCCACTTCCCACAGTGAGGAATCACTTCAATCATATGGTGTGCATCAAAGATGAACTTCAGGAACTGCGCCGGATGAGATGGCACTCAGGGGTGAGTGGGATTGCAATCTATCAACAGCTTGCCTCTCTCTCATGGCTGCCTCTTTTAGACAGACTGGCCACCAGTCTAATAACTGGGCCTGATGTGTTCCGTGTGATGCAGCCTAAAGCCAACATGGCAATCACCCCAAGCGTCAACAAGCCTGAGCACCACTAAAATCAGAGACAAGCTGTTCATCATTAGTTATCCGATCACAGGAATGGCCCTGTTGTTTCCCTTGATTAAACACGAGGGTGTCAGTGCTGGCTATCAAAAGATCGTGACTTGTCATAGTATCGACTTGCTTGTCCAGCGTTGAGCAAAGGTCACCCTTTTCAATAAATGTGCTCGTCACCCTCCACAGTCTGTATAGCATGTGTCTTGCTGAGGACAACTGGGTTAGCAGCTTTGAGGTGTGACAGTTTGGCAACCAGTGACAGAGAGACCCTCTTTCCAGAAGGGGTAGGTCATACGTAGTTGGCACCCAAGTGATACTTGACATCCCCAGCCAGGAAATCGCCATCCTGGGTACCAGCAAACTCATTTAGAATGGCCTCTATGGGCTTGCTGTTAACATTTGCCAACACATTGAGATGCCCACAGTGTGGCTGAAACGACCA
>JBBPJQ010000776.1:3091-16837 GCA_038088795.1 Boletus rex-veris
TGTCCTCAACGGCGACCATGAGCACACCTTCAGTTCAAAACTTAGAGGAAGCTGCTACGATCGCATCGGAGTTCATCGCAAGTAAGCGATTTGAGATCTATTCGCGTGCGATCGCGCTCATCATCTACAGCCCTCGAAAACATACCGAGCGAGGTCCAATTCCTCTTGCAAGAGCTTCGTACAAAGGAGACCCAATCACAAGGTACGTCTACTCCTCTTTACATCATCTTCCCTTCGAACATCGTTTCAGAGCTACAACAAGACATTGCAAAGGACAGTCACAAATTCATCCGTCATGCGCTCCGCTCCGATTTGGAGGCGACTGGCAAGGATAAGCTCTCACCGCCACCACCCACCGAGAAAATAAAGCAGGCACAAAGGATGCTTACCATGCTCGCTGATGAAAAGATTGCGCTCGCTGAGAGGATCGTTGAATTATTATCGAGGAAGCGTTCGCGATTGGATTATGATCTCGGGCGAGTGCTGGTGTTACAAGGAGAACCAGACCCTGCTGCGGTCGTCGCAGGCGCTGCGCCTCTTATGTCAGCGGGCGGAGGCGGGGCCCCTCCAGCGGGCTCAGGCTATGTCCTTGGCGGAAGAAATCCTGCCGCCCACATCAACGAGAGTCTTCGAAATGCCTTTTCTGGCGCAACGCTTCCCGCATCAACTGCAGGAAGTACTGCCATTGCTGGCGCTCGAACGAGTGGTACAGAAGAGAGTGCAAATAAGAGTATGTGGCTTCCGTGTGCACCGTGACGTTATTCCCTGACTTGGGTTGCAGAACGTAAGCTCACTGCAACACAACAAGGGTCTATCAAGCTGCCCTCTCCTGCACCGTCGTCGTACGCTCCAGCTTCTGGTCGCGGTCGACGTAAGAAGCGCGGAGTTTCGTCCGAAGTTGATGACATGGACTTCGACTTCGGTGAAGAAACCCAAGCGGTTGAAGAAGGTGAAGGCGACGAGGGAGAGGGGGAGGAAGGTGATGACGGCGATGACAAGGAACTGTATTGTTTCTGCCAGAAACTTAGCTACGGTGAGATGATTGCATGCGACAACCCTGATTGTCCGTTCCAATGGGTAAGTAAACTCCACCGATTGGCTGTGTTCCGTCATTATTACTACATGGATTACACATACTGACCATGTCTGCGCAGTTCCACCTTCCGTGCGTGAACCTAAAGCAACCACTTCCGGAAAATTGGTTTTGCGCCGACTGTACAAAGCGCGGTATGGGCGCACCTACCGCTACCGGAGTTGCCCGTAAAGGACGGAAGAAGTAGCCCCGCGTCCTGACCGAGACTTCAAATCCATCGTTGTGCGCAATGCCGCAACCACGCAAGACTGGTCTATGGGCATATTTTATCTTGACGTGCGAGTCGTTCTGAAGGCGACATGATCGGCGCGCCTGTCACCTCCAAAGAGCTTACACGGGTCCCTGAAACGATGTCAGATATCCTCGTTGCACGATTCATTTTCGGGAGATCATCGAGTTTGACCCTGCATCCTACCCAAGCCTACCCGGCGTTGCGCCTTGACTATAACCTATGCATTGCCACTCATATCCTCAGTGACACAGCTTTGGATTGCCTTCTTGCTTTCACGCGGTCACAAACTATAACCCCTATTAGTGTTCCTCTGATCGATCTAATACATAGTAGTGACTACGAAATCGTATCATGTGGCCAGGTGACGGCGTGACCCCGTGCCCAAGCCCGAATGCAAAAAAGTGCCCGAAGAATGTAAGTTGGAGCTCTTTCCATGTCTATGGGCGGTCCGCGGTGTTCGCACCTCCGTTCTCCAACTGCCGAACAAGGTTGCGTATTCTTTTTTGTCCAGCGCCGAATGGAAGGTCCACAATGGCGGCTCAGGAGAACTTGAGAGAGCGTGGCGGATTTCCCATTTTCGTGCTAGTGCGTGTTAATAAAGCACGAGCGCGGACGGGGGCAATGCAAAGATACCTTGGAAAGAAAGTGAAAGAGAGAGAGCGCACCAGCCTCACACAGGACGACCCAAATAAGTTCCGGGCGGGCGCGCAAAATGAAGATTGGTTATTCGGGATGTCTAAAAACCAATTTCGTATGCCTATGCCATGCCTGGCCATGGGCGGTCAGACTGGTCCGTCCGTGAGTGTGTACGTTCGGAGATCAAGTAGAGAAAGAAAAGAAAAAGGTCCCGCCGCGCTGCCACCGACATGCTAGGTAGAACCGAATCCGAAACATGACCAACGGTGGAGCGAATGGTTTGTACACATGCCGGTCACGTTTGGCTTTTGTCAAGAGTGAACGTGACCAGCTGCGCAGCTGGAATGGGTCCCACTGCATGTCATCCCTTCCGTGGTCCGAAGTCGTATACTGTAATACGCGCATTTCTGAAACACAGGGGTTCAGGGACGGATGACTGTACGCTCTTTTTTTTTTGGGTCTCTTTGGTGTGTGTATTTTCGCTCGCCTTGGACGCTCCTCGCCTCCTAGCTGTGTCAGGTCCGCGGTAACGCCGCCGCGCCCACTCTCCTTCTCGACAGAGAAGAAAAGCGATGCCGCCTTAATTGCGTGTTGCCATAACCAGTCTCCTTCGCCATGGCTGCCAAACGACAATTATGGAGCGTCGTATCGTATCGATACTTCAAGTGACCGAATGCCGTGAATTGAATGGGGCCTGAGAACACTGTTTTTTTTTTGTTTGCGTCTTCTCATTCTCTCTGCCCCTTGCTAATAATTCCTTCAACGAGAGGGGAAATACGATACAAGTTGCAACCCAAGGTGTAGAACATATTTTTAAGATGTTGGTGAGAATGAGAATGTCTGTTGTGGCAACACAGCGGCGCTTGACGACAGGTGAGAGGATATCAACACGGTTCGCGCATTCGGCTTATAATGCGCACGTCAGGGATGTGGCCACTCCACGCCCGTCACAGCCATGGTGCTTTAGTGTGTCCAAATGTCATTTGACCAAGTTTGTGGCCACCTTCGACGACCCTGTTCCATACGTGGACATGACTTTGCGGCCGCGCGTGCCAAACGTAACCCTGAGGGGAATGTGGCCACTTTGAGGAGAGGCATTGCAGCCGCATACGGTAAAATGGAGAGACGAGGGAATGCTCAACTGCGAGGATGACGGCAGCCACAACAAAAAGCGAGGGCCTGCCACACCCACAACGAGGTGACCGCTTTACCCAAATAGACCACGTACCGGATGCGGAGTCGGGAAGGTCTCATGCAGGCGTGGGAAGGGCGGGGTAGAGGGCGCCACGCACATCTGCAAAAAAAAAGGTACGAGGGTTATGGTCAAGTCTGCAAGCACACAATGCGCATGGCTGCGCTGCGGGTGGACGTGCGAAGGGGCGGGGGCTCTAGCGGGCAAAGGGTACTGTATGTCGGAGAAGCGTGTGGGGAGCGTCAACATGAAACACTTTTCTAATCAAATATGTCAGAAATGAACACGAACAGGCGTGGAAAATAAGCAAGGTCTACTGACACTACACCCTGCGAGCAATCGAGATCTCGAACGGAGAAATATAGGTATGATGACCAGGTGACCTCATAACAAGAACCACGCTGAAAGCGGCCTAGTAGAGAGCTAGACAGGCTCGGCTGAGCAACTTGGTGTGGGCACGCGACGCAAAGAACCCAGCAGACGTCGTCAGAGCCCTGACAGAACCACAAGGGTCGGTGAATTGAATAAAATCCGTTTATCGCAATCGATGTAAGTAGGGGCGACGATGACGCGGGGACACGGCGGAAGGTTCATGCCGACAAGCCGAGATGACGATAACCATGTGGACCTCTATATCATGCCTGTCTCCCGAGGACATTTCCATGACTCCACCGGAACCGTAACTGAGGATTGAAGTCGAATGATAGCGAAACAGTGGTTCCGACTTGACCGGCAGGCTCGACTGGCAAGATAGGATGCTCCGGCTGACTTTGCCCGCTCTGGTGGGTTGCGCGCATGGGGCGTGACGCAAGTGGCAGCGGTGTTACTTAGTTTTGCAGCAGCGGCCGCACATGAGCCATGAATAGTACTTGTGTGAATGAAACCGAGTCGTCCCTGCAGCGCCGTCTTGTGCGGCGTGCCTCCAGAAGCCGATCGAATTGGCAAAGGTGGTATACGGAGTACTAGTCGTGGTATGCCCTCAAGTCTAGATGTTTTCCTCGAGGGCCGATAGAAGCCATGGAAGCACGAATGCGTATATGTTGGAATAGCGGAATCGGAAGCCCCGATAGCGAAGGGGCTTGGCACCTCGAAATGGGATGTCAAGGGGAACGAGCGCGGTTACAGTTTGTGTTGAGTTCAAACCAGCGTCGCTCCTATGGACCTTCCAAATGCGCCCATTCTCTCCCTAGATCCTCCTGGTCGGGTACCGGCGTTCCTGCGCGGAACAGCCCACGGGCCACGGAAGTTACCGATAGCAACTGTGAACGCATGTTGAAATAGCCTTCAATTGGGGAGGGAACGTGGTGTGGAGATGTCTTGAGTTTGGGCGGCAAGATAACACCACTGGAAAGGCCCCATTTTAAAATATACCACCGTCCTTGAGTTCGATTGGGCCGCAGAGTCGCGGACGTGACTCGCTCCCCGTCCACATGCTCCTGGCCATGTGCCATTCATTTCATTGGTAATTTGACCCACACAAACGTCTACTGTACACGGAGAGACGTGAATGTCAATGAAGAGCGGGATGGTATCATCTTCGGCGAGACGCGCTCTCCGATACAACTAAATTGTTCATATTCCCGTCGGTGGTGTCGATGCGAGCTACCGATGATCAGATTTTTGAACGATGGCGGTTGGCAGTGACCGAGGGCGGTGACAGGGAAGCACGGAGACGTTGGCGTCTTCTAATCCCGTGGGTGAGACCACGGCCGCATCGTTCGCATGGTACGCTTCTTTGCTCGCCATCCCATTGTGCTACATACTGATATGATGATGACGACGACGATGATGCATACTCACACCGATAAGTCTGAGCGGTGCCGCGTCTCGACGGGAGTGTTGAACAGTGAGGGTATGAGAGATCCTCATCAATAATATTTCTCTGCAGCGCCTGCCCGGACCGCATCGATCATTACGGGGGGACACGTGCGAATCACTTTGTCTAGGATGCCACGGCGTTTGTGCTGTGGTACAGGATCCACCACAAGGTATCGAGGACCTAGGAGAGAAGCATCGAAGGACAATCCAGGGGAATTAGTGACTGGCCGTATCTCGTCATTTTTTCATTATATGATGGCACGGCGATGCGGAGATGGTGAGAAGGATCCCTAAATGCACCCCGCACAATTTTGAAATGTAAAGGAAGAGAGCACGGCTTGCCGTACGAAAGGAGACACAGGAAGCTTTTGCGCGATAAGAGGCCATATTAATAATAGAGTCTCTACAGGATCACAGGATCTGGAAGACGGGGGACTACCAAGGGCATGTACGGTGGGCAGGCAGTATTTTGGATCACAGACGGGCGATATCTACCGTAGGCGTTGGACGAAGGAGCAATGTGGAGGCCAGGTATGGACTACTGCGACGATGACGAGCTGTGCGATGGCGGTATGCTGAACTTTGTTCAAGCGCGGGTTGCCGAATGCAGTGGATGGAGATCAGGTGCGGGTGTGTGAAGAGTTTCATCGCATGGGTACCCGTGTTGTTCGCGATCACTGGCAGTGTATCCCTCGGATGGCCAGTGGAAGGAGGTCGACGGGTTTGAACGCAAAGATGTATTTGTAACATGGACATGGTGTCGCCGATCCATCAACACATTTGCTTGCTGGGCACGTATACGTAGGGATTCAACATTGCATGGGGAATAGCGGGTGGGTACGTACAGTGAAGTCTAAATATAGAGTAGAGTAAATACGAAGAGAGAGTGAAAGAGGAAAACGAGGCACAGCTTGGGGAGAGGGCTGTTCATGGGACACAAAATTAGATATGAATGAACGCCAGAGTAGCAACGATTGATATACACAGTGCAAGTGCGCCAGACGTGGGCTATACGGGACCGAGACTTTGAGGAAAGGAGCAACGAATGTGACCGGCGGAGGGGGGACGAGGAAGGAGTCACGGGGCTGTGCGTGGGTGGTGTAACACGGACATGCTGTTATGTCACTTGTTGTTTGGACGTGTATTTGTTTGTATCTTTGAGATCTGAGATTCTTTAGGCGGGATGTTCCGGGGTCCGAGACAGTGGTACGGGTAGAAAGAAAGAGTAGCCGAAATCTGGGAAGGAGATGGGCTCCGACCTGAAAAGGAAATTCCTAGTATGGGAATGGACAGCGTTGTTCTTATAACCACTCTCGAGTGTCGGGTGGCAGGCCAGACGCTCTGCCATAATTTCTAAAGGATGCAATTCGACACTTATCCCTCCCCGCCGTCCTTCTCTGACGCTTCTTCTACACCGCGTACTCCATCTCCAAACCAACCCGACTTGCTCCACTCAACTCATATCAACCCAAAGCACAACATCCCGATCGGATCTGTCCCCCACATCTTCCAGGAATCCGACCTGATGATCCACCCCGACCCCGCCTGGTTCCCCTACACTCACCAGCCAAGCTCCCTCCTCCAGGAGCTCTACGAACAGGACAGCTACACCCACGACAGCTACCCCCACGACATCTACATTGACGACTCGGCTCACTACACCGAATGGCACCACCAGCAACAACAACAACACCACATCCATCCATATGCTGTCCCCCGCCGCGCCACCTTCCCCTACGTCCGCCACGACCTCCCCCAGCCCCAGTACTACGAACATTATCCTAGCTATCCTGACGCCGTTTCCGACCGCGCTGACCCACAAGCGATCAAGCTCGAGGACACTCCCCTCATCGTCCCCTCTCAGCTTGGCTTCAATACCCACCCTCTCCAGACTCATACCCACCCCTCTTTCCTTCCCTCCCCTGCCGGTGCCGCCGTCCCCGTCCAGCTTACTGACGACGCCGCTAGCAAGGAAACCCAGTACCTACGTCGCCGCTGCTTCAACTGCCACACTACAGAGCCTCCTTCCTGGCGTCGTTCCACCCTCAATCCCGGAAAAATCGTCTGCAACAAGTGTGGCCTCTACGAGCGCACCCACCTCCGTCCCCGTCCCCTCCGCTTTGACGAACTCCGTGCAGGTGGCAAAACTCGCAAGGTCACTGGCAACACTCTTGCAGACAAAAAGACCCAAAAATCCTCTCCCGTGGCCGTCAAGAACGAACCCACCGAGTCTGGCCTTACCCGTCGCAACTCGATCTCGAGCTCTGCTTCCAGCGGTGCCAGCGATTGGGACGACAGCAGTAAGTGTTACATATTTACGCTGTGTTTGGCATGCATTCAAACCTTGCTCCAGTCTCTGTCTGTTCCTCCCACCCCCCTACACCTGGCTCCGCATCGTCCTCGGCTTTTTCGTCTCCTGCCATGTCGACGTTCCCCATTCCTCGCAGCTCCCAAAGCCCGCCGGTCGAGTCTGGCCTGCAGGCGCCAATCCGCCTCCCCAATGCTCCACTCACGGACATTGCTTCCCTTCAACAATCACATCCTGCACCGCGGAAAGCGGCATCTGCGCCTAATTATTATCCGCAGCCAGCGGTGTACCAGGGTCAGTCGGATAGCTTTCGCCGCGGGTCACTGCCTGTGCAACGCAATGTTCAGTTTGCTTCGCCACCCATGCCGTCACGGTCGCCTGCGCCCTTGCAGAGTCTCACGCCGGACGCCCGACTACAAGCGTCTCCACTCCCCCACGCATCACCTCTCTTGCTCTCCTCCCTTGTCGTCGATCTCCCATCCTCGTAATTCGACGAGTCTCAAGACCTGTCCGTCTCTTGATATTTATTGTCCTTGTTCGCGTTCGACCTCCTCCATGTTAATTCTATTCATTGTCTTTTTGGTCTTTTACGCGACGTCAAGGCTTATTTATTTTCTACGGCTCACAACGACGACGATACAACGTGGCATGGCCAAAAAAAGTCACGATATTTATCCTCCGAGGGCCCAACCCACCGACTTTGACCGACTTGTAGCCTCTACATCGCACCCGCCATCGCCATATACATATGACCATCTCACATACCCCCCCACTCCCCATTCCCATGCCTCGTGGGTCGTTGTCGCGATGATAGATACCCTTAATGATGAATGTACGAACACAATAGCGAGCAGAGAATGACTGGACTGTACCAATACTCTTCGGATTCTTAGTTAACCGCATTTTAGTATACCTTGAACTAGAATTTTTGGCATCCGCAATGAGTCCAGTAAATTTGCCACAGTGGCGTGAATGAATGCCTCTGGACCCCTTCGCCACCCAGGGACCATTGCTTTAGCGAATTTCGACATGCCGCACGAATTGTTTCCAAGCTTGGCTTCATTGGCGCGTGTCTTGGCCCTGAAGGTCCTGTGCTTTGTCCCTGGAATGACGTCTAGTTAAGGTTCGCCCCCCCGTGAACAAAGGAGGGGTTTGAAGATGAGTTTGAACATCAGCGCCGGAGGACACGAGGTGCGCTAGAAGCCCTCACATGACTTTGTTTGGGAACCTCCAGCAAATGGACCTCCGACCCAGCATTCAAATTCAGACACGTTCATCTCCGACTACGTCCACCCTCAAGGGTCTAACGCAAACCTCCATCTTCACCTCGTCAGCGATAATGGGCATGGTTCCTCGGAAGTCGGTGTCACGGCGAAAATCGTCCGAAATGTGATCGAAGCACAAGGGTACAATGGCTATGTCGACCCACGCATAGAGTCTAGACTGACTAGCCATAACAAGTCGTGCAAGGACCGAGTACATGGGTATTGAAAAACGGGTGACGGCAAAATTAGAGAACCGGCAGTGCGCGTGGCATTATGGTGGCGTTACCTCGGATGCCATCCCCTTGGCTAATACGTATTGTGGCACGCGGAGCGCAACCAAGACGCCTCCCGGGAAGGAGGGCAAATGACAAAAGGGCTTTCGGCGAACAAGGGGCAGGAATTCAATAGTCATTATTCCTTGGAGGTCATACCAGTTCGTCGTTTCCCTTCCCCTTTTTTTCGTACAGCATGATTTGCCGAGAATCGAAGCTGCGGGACTTCGGGGAGGACATCCCGATAATCGCAGTCGTGGGTGACCTCACCGGACATGCATCCGGGATATATGACATGTTCTGGTGATCGAGAGACACCATGTACATTCGAATGTGCTCGAACGGATCGAACGGGCGTCCTCGCGCAAGGAGTACGTCAAACGTGGTTCGTCTTGCTATTGAAGCACATGCTTTCGACGGGGTACCGGTCATACTAGCATGCCGGACCGTCGCCGTGTACGATCTCGCAGAAATGGAGTTGCCATAAGAGCCTCCGAAGTGTTTGTGCTGGCATTAATGGCAAGCAACGATGCTCCGGGTCTGACAAGTAGACACCTCGGAGAGAAAGGAGACAGAACTTACTGGGACAACCGGGGATAACCCGGATGCGAGAGTCAAGTCCTCCATATGGATGGGTCCATGTGAGGAGGAAGTCTTAGGCTTTTTTGCTAAGAAGGTTGCACACCAAATACGCGGTTGCTGCATGGGTTTTGGGAAGCTGATAGGCATCCAGGAATTCCGAAGAGTGTGACGATGGCGACACTGGTGATGTGGTGAATCCTGTAGGCCGTGCCCCGTAGCCTCCGTTTTTTCGCGCGAAACGGAGATAGTAATGGCAGGTTGTCGACAAGATCATCCATGAATGGATTTGTCAGATGTGGTCGTTGCGTGACAGCGTGCGTTGTAACGCTCTGTCCTTCACTGCGATGGCCAAGGGATCCCAACTATCTCAGCTCAAAACCGCACTCTCACAAGCCGGGGTCAATAGATCTAATGGCAAGAAAAAAAAGTCAACCCCATTGACTGAACAAGCAAAAGTCAAGAAAGCCGCCAAACTGCGCGAGATCCAACAGAAACTCAACCCCTTTGACGTCAAAGTCACCCGACCCAAACACGATGTCGGCAGTCGAAACATCAAAGGGATGATAGGACGACCAGCGCAGAGCAAGCAGGCTGGGATGCAGCAAGTAGAAACGTCCTTGTCGTCGTGATGTGTGTACTGATGCATGTATTGGTGTTGCGTAGAGAGAGCAAGTGTTGTTGAAGGAGATTGAACAGAGGGGGCGCGTGGGTGGCGTCGTCGATCGACGGTTTGGTGAAAATGACCCTTCCATGTCGCTCGAGGAGCGTATGTTGGAACGGTTCACGAAGGAGAGGCAGCGCGCATCCAAGGCGTCCGCGTTCAATCTAGAGAACGAAGACGAGCTGACGCATTATGGCCAAAGTTTGTCTAAATTGGACGACTTTGACGATATATTGTTACCCGTTGACGAAGACGAGGACGAAGGGGGTGAGTATTGCTTAACAGTTGAGGAACACGTCTAATCATCTCAGAAGGTCAACTCGATCACGATACTGTCAAAAAGGCCCACTTTGGTGGGTTCAGCGATGACGAAAAGGAAAAGGAGGACGAGGTATAACACAGTGACTCGCTAGCTTTGTGCAGACCACCTAATCAGTTCTTGTAGCCCCACCGAAAAAAGTCTAAAGCCGAAGTCATGGCTGAAGTTATCGCTAAGAGCAAGGCACACAAGGTATTCATCCTTCCGTGTACAAGTGGATATTCAATGAGACGTTGGTCGGCACAGATGCGTCGTCAGGTGGAGAACGAAAAAGAGGAGAACATACGACATGAACTCGACCAAGATTTCGATTCGCTCAGGACGCTACTCTATGCCCCCGATCCTTCGTCTATAGACGACGACACTTCTGCAAAGCTTCCCGCGCCAGCAACTGCCAATGATGAGGATACCATGGACTACGACAAACAGGTCCGCGAGCTCGCCTTTGATAAGCGTGCGAAGCCAAAAGATAGAACGAAAACGGTGGAAGAATTGGCTCTGGAGCAAAAGGAGGCACTTGAA
Source organism: Boletus rex-veris (assembly GCA_038088795.1). Classification (NCBI taxonomy): domain Eukaryota; kingdom Fungi; phylum Basidiomycota; class Agaricomycetes; order Boletales; family Boletaceae; genus Boletus; species Boletus rex-veris. The sequence goes on from JBBPJQ010000776.1 coordinate 13,992, forward strand.
AAGGCGGAGAAACAGCGACGACTGCGCATGTTCGGTCAAGATCCAGACGAGAGCGATGACGAAGACGCCGTTGGGCGGAGAAGGAAACGTCCTCGTGGAGGTGATGACTTGGACGATGATCTCATGGAGGATGAATCGTTTGGTGGACTTGGCGCTGGCCTTGGCGCGGAGCTGGACAGTGATGCGTCGGACGGTGAAAGAGAAGACGGTAGTGTTGACAGCAGTGATGAAGAGCACAGTGACGAAGAAGCTGATTTCGATGGTTTCGGAGAAGGCGGCCAGTCGAGTATTGATGAAGCGTCCGACTCGGACTTGGAAGATACTACTGAAACGGGGACAAAACGAAAGACTCGGCGATCATCCGAAACCCTCAGGGCCTCACAGGAGCTGCCATATACGTTCCCTGCGCCAGAGAGTCACGACGAATTCCTCATAATTGTCGAAAGTCTCCCGGACTCTGACGTCCCGACGGTAGTGCAAAGGATCCGGACATTGTATCATCACAGCCTTGGTCCTGAAAACAAGCTCAAGTTGCAGGTAAGATGAAAACCCGATCTCGATATCCTGCGTCTTGATTCCGTTTATAGAACCTGGCCAGGGTCCTCATTGATCATATACTGTATATAGCATCTCCGCCGTCACCAAGAATGAAGTTGCTATCCGATCTCGTTCCCCACTTGTTCGCACTTTGCCGATCTTATCCCGCCGAATCAGCAGAGTATTTCGTGGAGAAGCTTTCTCTCATGCATAAAAACCTCAAGCGCGGCTTGGCGACCGGTGCCTTGGAACCAGAAGCAAGGACGTGGCCCGGACTTTCCGAACTCGCTTTCCTTCGGGTGATAGGAATCATCTGGCCGACGAGTGACATGCGTCATCCCGTCATCTCGCCTGCGCGGTTGCTCATGGGGGCATATCTCGGGTTGTGCCGAGTCAGGTCATTCGCAGACGTCACCAGGGGATTGTTCCTGTCTTCTCTCTTCCTACAATATGAAGTGTTGTCAAAACGCTTTGTTCCAGAAGCTATCAATTTCGTGATGAACGCCACACTACACCTTGCGCCTCATGCATTCGCCAGCGCAAGGTCACTACCTGGCGTCTTCCCATGTCCGGATTTACGATCCGCATCGTGCGAGCCGCTAACGATTGACAAGAGCAAAGCCAAAGGCCTTCGATTCCGGAAACCTGACTTAGTGCATATGGTATCAGCAAAGCCCACGGAGCAGTCCAAAATTGATGCTCTCGGACTTGCCCTCGGTCTATTGGAACGGTTCGCCGACATGTACAAGTCACTCGATGGGTTTATTGAGCTATACGAGCCAATCCATCCCATACTCTCGAGGTTGGAATGCGGACGGTTGTCCGAAGACATCCAGGTATGGCCTCATGTTGTCATGGGTTGTAGAGTCTCATGTGTTTCAGTCGCGTGTTTCCTCCTTGCAAGATAAGATTGCGCGCTTACTCAAGTTTGCCCGCCAGTCCCGGAAACCGCTCTTGTTACAAGCTCACAAACCGATCCCCATCTCGTCGTACATACCCAAATTTGAAACCAGCTCGTCATCCTACCTCCGGCGACAGGATCCGGATCGTGAGCGCAACGAGGCGGCCAAGCTGCGGCATCAGCTCAAGCAGGAACGCAAGGGAGCTGTTCGCGAGTTGCGCAAGGATGCCAAGTTCATTGCGGCTGTGGAGCACAACAAGCAGATGGAGAAGGATAGGGTATACAAGGAGCGCATGAACAAGGCCTTTAGTTCGTTGGAAGGGGAGAGGGCAGAGCAGAAGGCAATGGAAAGAGAGAAGGGGAGAGAGAAACGACGCGCTGGTCGCAAGTAGGATGTCTGTTCCTGGCCCAGGTCTGGATATTCATGCACACATACCGCGTGTACACTAAGACGTCGTTACATGCACGTGCGATTCACAAGGAGGAAATGAAACCAGCACAAACACTCTACATAGTCGATGAACCGTTTGGCCTGTTTGTAGTGAAGGCGAAGATGAGACTTCCACTCAGAAGTTGACTTGAAGGGGACTGGAACGGGTTGGGATGAATGCCCTTCAGTCATCAGGCTGCGGAATTTTTCCTCTGCAGCGCCAGGTTTCCCAGATATGGGGTGAGGGAAAGAACGTCCTCAACTGGTATCGGTTAGGAGCAGAGATAGCTGACAGGGTCAGTGAGGACTGGACTGCAGAATCAGAGTATGGGATCCTACTATTATCGACATAGAAATAGCCGCACAAGAGATGGATCTCTTCCTCGGAAATGAAATCCTCGATGAACACCACATCTCGCTCCTCACTCCTCCAACATGAACCATACTAACAGATGGTATCAAGGGATGGTCCCTTTGTAAGATCATCAAAGGTAACATATGCAGAACATGTCCGTCCCAACATCCCCCCTCAAAGTACTGCAGATTTGAGGCATGGCTGCGCTAACATGGTCATCACCATTGACTGCTATTCGCGGAAATCAAAGTGTGATGGTTCGAAGCCCTCTGACCTAACTTTGCGTTGATACTGAGGAATAGGGTGGGAGAGGGGGGGAAGTTGTCTTGGATTTCTAAAGTTGGATTCGGTACCCAAACCGACACGCCTTGTTTATCACGTCCTCGAGGGAAGGACCCCATGCTTCACGAATGCATTGTGCAACACCAATGGATGACTCGAACAATAAAACCCAGGGTTTAATATACCTGTCAGACGTTGGATTGACAGTATAACCCTCCAAAAACGGCATCAGATTGAAGGCAAGTAAGCTTTAGAGGCAGGAACGTGAAAAAGCGAGGATTATTGTGACGTAAAGAGCCATTCTTCAAATCCCAATAGGTGTCCGGGATTGGTATGCCCCG
>JBBPJQ010000777.1:0-16829 GCA_038088795.1 Boletus rex-veris
CCTTGGGAACACATCTCGGCGGATTTCACCACGGATCTCCCCCTATCCCAAGGCTGTGATTCTATTCTGGTAGTAGTTGACAGGTTCTCCAAGGAAGTCGAACTGATCCCCTGTACAAAGAAGACCATGGCACTTGATATGGCTAAATTATATCTAGATCACGTCTGGAAGCATCACGGCCTTCCATCCACTATCATTTCCGACAGAGGACCGCAGTTCGCCAGCACAGTTATGGCTGCCATATGCCGCTCTCTCAATATTAAACCTAAATTATCCACATCATTTCACCCACAGATGGACGGGCAGACGGAACGCATGAATCGCGAAGTACAGCAGTTTCTTCGCTTATTTACATCAGAAAAGCAAGATCAATGGGCTGCTTGGTTACTCATCGCCCAGTTCTCCATGAATTCCAAAAAAGCCACTGCAACGGGAAAGTCCCCTTTTGCAGTTACACGGTCATATGAGCCCCACATGGGCATTGAATCATGCAACTCTAAGGCACCGGCTGCCACTGAGTTTACCGACCGCATGGCTGACACGTTGGAACAAGTCAAAAGTAATTTATCTGTGGCCCAGGACCGCATGAAACATAATGCGGATCGCCACAGATCTGACTCCCCGGAATACGCCATCGGAGATCAAGTATGGCTATCCACATCTAACTTGCATTTGACACGTGCATCATGTAAATTAACCGAGCAATGGCTTGGCCCCTATACGATAATGGACCTCATGGGTCCCAACGCTGTAAAACTCAGGCTGCCCTCTACCATGAGGATTCACCCTGTTATTAATGTGTCACGGATCAAGCCGTACAAGGATAGATTGCCTGGTCAATCCACCTTTCGGCCTGGACCAGTTCTGGTAACTGAGGATCGGGATGACAAATATGAAGTGGACTACATCGTTGACTCACGCTACAAATGCCGTCGCCTTGAGTTTCTCGTCCACTGGAAGGGCTATGACGATACTGATCAGACGTGGGAGCCTGCGGCTAATCTCACACATGCTAAAGATGTCATCCAGGACTTTCACAAAAGTCACCCTTCCGCACCACGTGCCTTATCTATGACGCCTGAGGCATTTTCTTCCTTATTCAGGAGTTGTGAGAACTTCACCATGATGAATCAGCGCCATCTCCCCTTTGATCGCCTGGAAGTCAATCTTTAGGACAGGGAACCACACGTATATAAGACAGCGCATCCATCCTGTTTCACCATCAACTCACACTCCCCATACACCATAACAATGTCGCTTTCGCTTCTCCTCATCAATTGGGCCATTGAGCTCTATTTCTACTACTATCTCTATACCCTCGCCCCCTTCTATAACACTATTTTCTCAATCCTCTTTTCTGATTATGATTTTACCTCTTTTCATCTCCTTTATCTTTTGTTTCAATCTCTCTTCATTCCTACCTGCTTGAGATATGTCACCCCCCTACCAGGTCTCCTCCCTCGCCGCTTAACCCCTTTTGATGAAGGGTACTGGACGAGACGCCTGCACGTTCCCCACATGGAGTCTTCACGGTCACACGGACCGCTCACCTCCACCATTCCATCGTCCTCCTCATCATCATCATCGGATCAGGATCCACCTCCATCTAATGGCACACTCACACCCTGGAATGGACCCAACTACTGGAACCCCAACTATGCCAATGATGCAGATGCGTGGGAACAAGACAACGATCAATGGGAACAAGACAACGATCAATGGGAACAAGATGATGATCAATGGGGACAAGACGATGATCAATGGGAATCCTACACTGCCGAAATGGAGACCGGCCTCCCTGTACCCCTGAACCCGGATTCATACCAAATCGAGTTCCAGCAGCTAGACCCCAGTCCAATGTTGACGTACAACAGGACTTTACGCTGCCACTTTGAACCGGAATTCGCCCTCTTCTTCCCACGTGCTCAGCTGCACTCTACCCCCTTGCCGTTCCTAATCGGGGAACCCAGAATCCATGCCTGGGGCAATGACAGATCCATGCCAGGCAGTCTGGTTACTGCTCCTACCAGTCCCCACTCGTCAGACAACAAAGGATTTCAGGACTTAGAAGAGTTTTGATCAACCAGGATGTTTGATCTTAGGATGGAGAAAGTGTTATGACCGCTACTCAAGCGTATACGGACTTATCAATTTTCTTTCATTCTCAAACCCCTATCTATTCTTTTCACGCATTCACATGCATTCCTTTCATCTCCGCTCTATCGCTTCTATTCACACATGCGTATCTAATCTCCCACATCCATGCTTCTCATTCACATTAGATACGCACTGCAGCCTCATGCTGCCACATACATGCGCATCACGCATGCCAGGCTATGTACACAGGTATATCACGTGATCCAGTGTCCAGCGTATTTACTATATATAGCAGTAGCACAGCATGGTCTGTGTGCACATGTACTTACTATATAAACCCCAATTCAGTGCCAGAGAACACTAGTCTTGTTCTCTTGGAGTTTCCCCTACAGGCAACTCTACTTCTTTCCACTTGTCTTTTTCTCTGTGCAAGCGACCTAGCAACAAAGGCTTCACTTAAGTGTGAGTCCTTTAGGGTTGTTTCATTGACAACTTTAGTAGTGCACTCCAGATCGATAAGCTGAATAGGGAGTTTCATTGCTTTCGAAGAGGAGGATACAAGTACAGGAGCGCATGTAAGGGAAGGAGAGACTTGTGTTGAACGAGTTCTCCGTTTCAAAAATCCCAAGAGAAGTGTACCTTTCATACAGTAGTCTCTTCTTCATCGTCGTCGTCCTCGGTCTCTTTCAACTTGGGGAGATCTTCATCGGCAGAGACCTTCTGGACTCGCTTTCCCTTCTGTCCTTTAGAGAAGTGTGGACACTCGTTGCTGAGGTGTCCGCTCTTTCGGCAGCGGAAGCAGAGTCCCTTCTCAATGCATCGCTTTCACTCTTCAGGGGTAAGCTTGGTGACATAGACGGCGTCGACGTCCATAGCATTGGGGTCTTTGGCAGGGATGGGAGCAGGGGTGGAGTAGGAGCGGTAGGAGGTTTGGGATCCTCCGGTGCGAAGGCAGGAGACTTCCTTAGCCCGTTCGAACTGGGTTTGGAAGTGCATGGCTTTCTCATACCACTCAGTGATCTTGGTGGGAGGGGTGTCCATGGAGTAGATGCGTTTCATCAATGGGTCAGGGAGTCTGGTGGAGTAGAATCCGATCAGGACGTTTTCATTAATGATCTTTGCCAGGGAGGCGTTGCTTCTAAAGCTGGCAGTATAAGCCGCGAGGGAAGGGAGGTACTCTCCTCATTTCTTAGAGTGGGGAAACATCCGGGTGGTGGTCAGCCAGGAGATGGCATTGGCGACGGTATCCTTCAGAACAAAGGATTTGTTGAAGGAGTCTACGAAGGTAGTGAGGGTTCCAAAGGTGATGGCCGTTGCGGAGATGGCCTGTTGCCTGAAGGTGTTCGCCCAGACTAGGGCGGAGCCTTTGGTCATATGAGAGAGGATATAGGCGATCTTTTTCTCATTGGTGTCGTAGATAGACGAGTTCACATGGAGGTAGAAATGGACGGTGTTTAGCCATTGATCGGCTATATCAGGGGATCCGTCAAAGGGTTCAGGGTTTCTGAGGCGGAGTTCTATGGGTTTGGTTGTTATGGGAGTATGTGGTGGTGGGACAGGTGGAGCGGGAGGGGGTCCAAAGATACGTCCGGTTAGGGCGATGGGAGTAGAAGAAGGGGGAGTGGGGATATGAGGGATGGAGAGAGAAGCGGAGAGTTGGTGGGAGAGGTCTAGGATGTTGTCGTCTTCCTGTTGGAAGGGTAGGGTAATGTCTGGGTCAGAGGAGTTCTCATCGTCGGATGAGGGTTCAGAGGATTTAGAGGTTTGAGCGCCTCGAGGTGGTCCCCACAGAGAAGAGGGGAATCTGGGTCATTGGGCAATGGTGGTGCAGAACTACGGCGATGGTAGCCGCGAAGAGTAGCTTAGATCTTTTGTTACGCTTGGCCTGGATAGGGACAAGCGTAGCCTTGAAAGATGGTTCAAAGGAGTATGAGGTAAAGTGTGCACTTAATGGTAGCACGAAGTCCGAGGATGACACTCCACTCAATAGTGGGAGCGACTGGTTCAAGGGGTTCAAGGTTCAAGGTTCAAGGGTTCAAGGAGCTGGTCTAAGGCCAGAGGGGTTCAAGGTTCAAAGGCGATGAACAAGATGTTCGAAGGAGTCTTAGAACAAGGACAAGGTAGATTCAAGGAGATCTAAGCTAAAGTACAAGGTATTGATAGCGAGGGTTTATATACCTCAGTACAATGGTTAAGGGCAAGCATAGAAGGTCAAAGAACATGGAGGAAGGTTGTCACTGACAAAGCAAGTGAGATAAGAGATAAGGCGATAAGGCGATAAGGTCTTATGGAATGTGGATGAGTCAGCGACAAAAAGAAAACAAAGTCCCAAGGTGAGGATTGAACGTAAGAGTACAAGTGAGAGAAAAAGAATGAGTTGTAACACTGCGACATTAACTGATTACCTTTGGCTATAGCGTCTTACATAGACTTGGAGAGAAGCAGATCCAAAGCAAAGGCAATAGATGAAGTACCAGTGATATACAGAGAGCCCAAAGAGACCGCTACAATGCAGCATGAGCCACTGGTGTATGCAAAGCAAGCCACAACAGGCTCTGACACAACTTGTCCAGCTTTAAAGTCTGCCATGAAGAAGCCAAAAACCAGTACATTCGGCGATGCATCCTCGGAGGTCATTCAGGGTGAATGGAAAGAGGCTACTGCATAGTTTGGCCAACTCAGAGGCTAATTTACAGGGCATACTAAAGATGGGCTGAAGACAAATGAGCCTTCCCTCAAGCCGAAGATCAGGAAGCTGAAATCCAGCAAGGTTGGCAAATCAGTGTCAAACAGTAAGCAAAGAAATACTATAAGCTTGGGAGAAGACTGACAGCTATGCTCCAGACCAAGATTTGACTGACAAAACCTCAGCTTCCTCAAGGACCGAAAAGGTGCCGATTGAGAAAAAGGCTGGGTTGAAACGACACTGAGAATCAAACAGCTTAGATGGTGGATTACATTACTTCATTTACCTCTTATTACTTGATCTACCATATTTTCTAACACAGCCACCCAGCAAACCAAAAAGTCAAAGCCTATTCCAAAAGAGGATACTGCAAGAGCAGTGACAGGCACCCCCAAGGCAACTTCCAGTCAATTAGATGTTGTGGACCATGACAGGCCAGTCACACCCAGGAGGTCTGGTCGAGAGCGCCGAGCCCCAAACCGACCAGATGACATTTATGAAGCTCAAAAAGGAGTCAGGCAAATCATTGGGCTGATGATCACATGGTCACATCAAGCAAAATTATGGTAAAGAAATACATTTAGCTACTACCTTAGTGATGTCCTTGTATTTAGAAATGGGGTTCGATGTTTTATGTACATGTCCACATTAGAACAGGGGAAATTGTGACAAAATCAGCAACAAAAACAATGTCCAACAACTTGCTCACACGCCTTTGGCCTCCACTCCCTGCATGTTGTCATCTTGAGGACTGTCATCGTATTCCTGCAGAAGGTGAATGGCCTGGACTGCAATCTGTCACCCAACTCCTTGGTTGGCTTGCCTATTGCCGATTTCTGCATCCCCCTCATTTCTCACCGAAACTGGCGATGCAGTCTCAGGAATATCCCTTGAAGTGTCTGGCAATTGGTCAGGGATTGGCTTCGGAGTTGCCTGAGGTTGAGGCAGCAGATGGTCTGGGGTGCCAAAGTGTTTGCAAGCTTCAGACAACAGAGGGCTCGGCTGACCTTGAGGAGGCAGGGTTGTGCAGGGACTCATCCTCAACTGATCAGTGGATGGCAAGGAATTGTTTTTGGATGGATGGAGGAGGGTGCCAATCACTGCCCGAGGAGTTGGTGAGGATGGGAGGGGGGGAGCTTCTGGATTTGGTGGCGGTGTGCTGGGAGCTGCAAAGGGTGAATAGTTGGCAGTTTCCCAAGATGGCGCTGAAGCCGAAAACAGGAAAACCAGAGTGGATGAAGTGCCAACTTTACATGAGCTGACTGGCCAGGCCTTGAGAACCAGTCGAGTGAATGTCTTGAGGCCTTGCTGTGTCTCCCTGAGTCAGTCCTCTACCATTTGAAAGTGTTGGTCCATTTGGACCTGCTCCATTTGAACTCATTGGAGCTCTTTGAGCACTCTGTTGTGTTCAGTCGGACTGACCGGCCTGCCTTCATTTGCCTTGGCGGAGGTTGATGGGGTCGAGCGTGCCAGAGTGGCTGAGGTGGACTGAGCTGTTGGCACAATGAGAGGGTGATGCCTCTTTCTGGATTCCAACACCACTCCATTGAGGACTGCAAGGAAATAGGTCAGAATCTCTGGAATAGTTCAGAGCGAATGACCCACCTTGTTTCCTTCGCAGACTGGTCTTAACAATTACGGTGGCAGTTGGAAGAGGGCCTTGTTGGGGGCCAAAAACTGAAGGTTTGGACTGGCGAATCCTTTTCGGGGGAGGCGACAACTCTCTGTCTTTGTCATTTGCTGATGTTAAGGCAGAGGGAGAGTTGCTGGTGGGGATGTTCAGCTGGTTGACTTTGGAAGTGCTGGCTTCCTGGTCCTGAGATCTGGATGTTGATGATTTGGGGCAGGCAGGTCAGACTTGTGAGCAGCCGTGGGAGGCAGATCTTGGCCTCTTCTTGGCCAGTAAGCTGCAATGGACCTTGCGTTCATGACATTTTGCACACATGCGGCCTTCGGTCGGAATGCATTGAAGCTGGTGCCTCAAGCAGTTATCGCAAGTGATCAAGCTGGTGGATTCAGCTGGTGGAGAAGGGCAAGGGGAAGAAGGGCAAGGGGGAGAGGGAGCACAGGTCTTCAGTTTTGCTCAGCTCCTGGTTCAAGATACCCAACCAACAGCCAGGACTCTGTCCTTCGATCAACCCCTGGTCTCTTCTTCGACCCCTTCCTACGTCTCTTCTGGCTCTCAGGCCCTTTCCTTTCCTTTGCGATTGCCTTTGGACTGACCTTTCCCTTTTTCCTCAGCCCTGGATTGAGACCGAGCCTGACCTTTATTGCGACCAGTGGGCTTGGGTTGAGGGGACTTTGGCTTTGCCCTTGCATTTTTCCTGCTGCTTCGAGGAGGTGTCAGCAGCCGGGGAGTTGACCTTGGCCAGGGGGAGTGATTTCATGATGGAATGGATGGGGGCTGGGTTGGGAGATATCGGCGATGGGGTGGCAGCAGTGTAGTTTGGGCTCATGATTGATTTGCTGGGAGAAGCCCTGGGGAAGGAAATGCGGCTGGGAGATTCAGCCGCTGCCTGAGAGGGCTCTGGCCTAACTGTGGATACTCTGCTGGTGACAGGGGAAATGGGTGGTGTTAAGGATTGAAGTTGCAGCCAGGGATGATCTGACTGTGTGCTAACGTTTCCATCCATGATCAACTGCCAGGGGGGCCATTGGCAGATGGATGTCGAGGGAAATCATAAACCAAGGGATAAAGATTCCCTCAGTCATGACAGCACGCACCATGTTCTAAACTAGGTTAATTTGTGGTGCTATGATTGATGCAACTCATTACTCACCAATTGCCTTGCCAACTGTGCCACGGCCTCATCCCATCTCACCTGCATTTCTGCCAAAGTGCCACAGGGCAGCACCAGCTGCTCAAAGATCTTGTGGATTTCTTCAGCACATTCTTCAATCACGTTTTGGGTGAAGTCTTCTTCAGAAGAGAATGTGATGGGGATTGGGACAGTGGAGGATAATGATGGAGTGGTAAAAAGAACATTGAGCGAGGGGCTTGTGGTGTGCAGTTGATGTCCTTTAACAGATGGAAGTGCCATTATTCCACATTTCGGGTGTGGGATTTCACTGACATCAGAGCCACTGCCGAGCACCAATCAGAGTTTTGCCTCCACAGAGCTTTAGTCATGTCACACCCTTAAACTGGATCACAGCATTTATATCAGTGCTGCCCATGCTGCAAACATTGAGCATCTTACCACATCACAACCATGACCAAGCAAGTATGATTTTCAATTGAAGGAGAAGGTATGTATTCAAGGTTGATATCAACAAGGAATCTGATAGCTACTGGTCTAGGCCCTGCAGACCCCAACAAGATAGTTCTTTTGGCCTCGGTGGCAGGTGAGGTCTGGCCAAGAGAAGGTATTGATATTCTGTTTGCTCCATAATCTCTTCCTTGTAAAGCCCTCACATAAACCCCAGGTCCCTCAAACTCTCAAAAGAGTGTTAAAGGAAAGGGAAGGGCTAGTAGAGGTGAGTTGTCATTTCATGTGGCATTTGGCTGCAGTTAAAAATCTGTCCATAGGCAACTTGAACAAAATCAGCTTCGGCAGAGACAAGGAAAGGTAAATTTGCAACTCTGTGTCACAGATTGGCTGATGGACAAACTGGTGCAATATAGAAGCGGTGATCGCAATGCACACCGACGAGCCCACAATATGGGTTTTGAGGGGATCAGAGTGCCTTCATTGCCCCCAGCAGACTCAAGCTCACAGGAGTACTCTTCCAGCTCTTCTCCTGACGACCAATCTTCAGACATCTCTTGGCCAGAGCCCCTTCTGAAAGACATCACTTCAGAAGGGTCCTCCCCAATCATTAATGGGCTGGCATCTCTTTCCTCATCCACGGGGGATATTGAGATGAATGACATTTGAAAAGACCCTTCATACCAGTGCCATGTGCCAGAAACATTAGAGACAAGCAAGAGGCCTGAAGATTGGATATGCAGAATGTTACAAAGTGATGAGTGCCAGAAGACAATCTGGGAATTGGCTGATTGGTCAAAGCTCCAAGGTAAACACTTCCACAGTGCTCACTCTGATAGCCACAACCTTACGTGAATTCAGATCAGGTGTCTGCCAAGGAAATGGAGAACTTCAAGGCCAGATTGATTCTGCTGGATTCCACGCCAGGCGGCAGTGAGTTTGAATAGCTTTGGGATACATATTTCCCAGTGCTCAATCCAATTACAGTGTTCAAGGAAATAATAATATGGCTGGATGTGATACAGAGCATCCATCCTGAGCTTCATCCCTCAGAAGCCCCCTACATTGCTCACAGGGGAATGTTTCTGCTGAGGAATTGCCTGGAAGCATCTATGAACATCATTTTTAAAGCAGCAGAGAAACGAATGGATCTGGTAAGGAGGCAGAAAGTGTTACTGAAAGCCTTGGATAGGCTAGAGCAATCAGAAATTTGAAACTGTAAATGTATGTACCATAGTTAAATCTTCGGCCATGTGGTCAGATATCTGGATCCATTCTGGGAGATTATATGCAGCCTCTGCAAGGGCCGAGTATGTTGTGTTGAAATATCTTAAGGCTTGTTATATTGGTCATGGTATACTGCCACAAATACTTGGGCTTGGTCGAGCATTTCGGATCAGCACATCATTTGCACAGCCTTGCGCCTGGTGAATTACTTTGGCCAGGCTCAGTCAAGACTGTCAGTTGAGAAATATATAGATTAATCCCCTTTCTGGTATGGGCTCAGTTGAGTATCTTGGCACATCATGCAAATTCTTCAGATAGGCTCCATTGAGCATGTGAGTTATCTAAGTCTGTTCTCAGCTGAGGCCCGTTTCAGAAGCTCGTGCTGCCATGCCTTCATAGAACAGGCTCAGTCAAGAGTGTTGATCAATCAACGCTCTTCCCTGACAATGGCTCCATTGAGTATCTCAGGCCAAAAACACCTCCCAGATAAGCTTGCTTGAATATGACAGTCCATGAATGACGCCCATCTACAAAAGGCTCTGTTGAGTGTTCCAACCTATCAGGTACATGTGTTCCTTAGATAGGCCTCCTTGAACATGTTGGTCCTTTTTTGATTAGCAGCCCGCAAGAGTGTCTCACGCATAACTGAGCATTCCCAAGACAGGCTTGGCCGAGAGTGTTGGCCAATTGATCATCTTCTCTGAGATGGCCCGATCGAATATCTTGGCCCAGCTAATATCTCTCTCAGATAGGCTGGCTGGCTTGTGATGGCCCATGGCTGAGTAGGCTCTGCCGAGTGGTTCAAACCATCTGGTGCATTCCTTAGACTGGCTTCTTCGAGCATGTCAGTTCACTTTGCATCTCCTCAGTCGAGGCCCATATGACTGTCTCAAGCAGAACTAAGTGTTCCCAAGTTGGGCTCAGCCGAGAGTGCTGGTCAATCAACTGTCTTCTCTGAGATGGCCCAATCGAGTATCTTGGCCCAACTAAAACCTCTCCCAGATGGGCTCGCTCGCTTATGGCGGTGCATGACTGACGCCATTCAATGTAGGTTCTGTCAGGTGTTTCGGATCATCTCATACATTCCTTAGACAGGCTTCCTTGAGCCTTTCAGTCCACTGTGCATCTCCTCAGTTGAAGCCCATATGACTGTCTCGAGCAGAACTGAGCATTCCCAAGACAAGCTCGGCCGAGAGTGTCGGTCAATCAATTACCTTCTCCAAGATGGCCTGATTGAATATCTCGGCCCAACTATCAGAAAGGCCCTCCCGAACTTGAAGGGTCTCCAATAGTTAGATTGTTGGACCCTGAGGTAGGCTCCTCCAATACTGATGCATTACATGCAAGCCGGGCTGATTGATAACTTCGGTACATAGCAACTATAGTATGTGAGATTGCAGCCTCACCCAAGATCGTGTAGGCTGAAGTAGTTGGTTCCTGCTTTCTCATTTGCAGCATGTACTTTTGATCTGGTAGCCAGGGTATCAAGGGGAGGGCCCCCTCTTGATATTCTGGCTACTGCCCTTTTTTCTTCGAGTTTATATTCACAATGGAGTAGTAAAGTAAAGTGCCCACTATGCAATGTGTTATAAAATATGAGTTGTTCATGCACCTGTACCCAGTTCATGTGATCATGTGAGGTATTGGCCCTGTTGCCAGGTCCTTATTGTGCCCCCACCACCTGCATCTGTGCAGCCATGTCAATAGCTACATACTTCTTTTTTGTAGGCATATGTCTATCATAAAAGTATCCAATGTCCAGTGCTTCCCATCTGCATGCTCCTGCATTCACTGGTCACCACTCACCGTACACATCAACCTGTAACACTTCTGGGCCTATTGACTACTGGGCAACATGGTGCTGTGGGGCAAAGGACTTTGCTTCTTCCCGCATTGGGCATCATTGCATATTCATTTGTGCCAATAGCTATATACTAGTCAAACATTTTTCATAGGCATATATATTGTTAAGACCCAAATGAAGCACACGTTAATTGTTCTGTAATCATCAGCACCAAACCTTAGGTAATCTGCTTAGCTCCAACTTTACCATGCCAAAGTTAACAACCAACCAAACACCATGCTGGAGGAATATTCCTCCCTAGATATAGGTGCTCTTCTACAACAACATGTCCATAGGATCATGGATGATGTAGTGCAGAGTCCTATTCTTCAGGAGGGACATTTCAATGCCGAAAAACTCCGAAAGCCTAGGTAAAATTTACAGTTCAGTCATTTATATTGCTTACATCAGCTTTGCCTGAAGGTCCGGACTTCGCCATAGTAGGGGCTACTTCTTTCGGAGCTGAACTATTCTGGATGGACTTGGGCATATTGACAGGGGGTGTCGGAGAATGCGCAGGTACATCACTAGAGGATTTAGAAGCTTCCTGAAGCTCAGGAGAGATTATTTCCAATTCCTCAGAGATGGTCACAGTCCAAGGGTTAGGACGCGCGCTGTGCTGAGGTGGTACCTCGACACCGTCAAACCGGACTCTCTTTCCTCATGTGTCCTTGGGAACACTGTCCTTTGGTCCCTTGTCGGCTTGAAATGATGCCCAAGCTTGAGCGAAGTACAACTGGAAGTCCGGATCAGCATAAGCAAGTGAGGAGTAAACTCCTTTCTCTTTGGTCTTGGTGAAAAAAGCAGAGGAATCAATGTCAAGAATCACATCCGTACTCAAATAAACTGTGGATAAGATCCCAGCAGTCATATGAGGGGGTGGATCCCTTGCAAAGGTAGTCACAGAAGAAGAAGATGCAGGGCCCAGACTTCATGTGAGATGATCTATGCTGTCCCTGAGGCAATTGCACCCAGGTAAGCGAGGTATCCAAGACCCATCGGGTAAATATCAACGTCCGTCAGATCCACGTACCAGTTTCCCAGCAGCGAGATATTCTACGATGTGGGAACAGTCCCTGATGAAGTGACCAAATCTGGCACAAAAAGTGCACGTGCGAGAAGTTCGCATAGGCTGTTGGGACATCATATTGACTTCTCATTTCATTGCAGGAGCGGGAGGCAGTGCAGTCAACATGACCGGAGCTATGGGTGCCCCTTGAGGACAAAAGGAATGTGTCCCAGATGGTGCACCAGGTGCTACTGGTGCTGCCCAAATAGCAGATCTGAGCACAGATCCAGTAAGAAGAAACTTAGCCACTTTAATAGTCTCCTCCATCAGATATGGATCATCCGGATGGAGGTCAGACTTGACGATGGACAATCAGTGACAAACCTGATCGCCTACGTCGAGTGGAAAACCGCTAAGGAACAGTGAGTTGCACTCTGTCTCAGAGAGCTTTCGAGTAGAAATGAGATGAGAGGCAACTTTAGTGAACCTCCTTTGGTACTCGCCCAAGTCCTCTTGACTTCGCATGGGCTTTTTCTGGTAGTCCTGAACAAGATATTGAAGGTCAGCATGACAATAGCGACTGGTACCTTTGCAACCCGGGTATAGGTTTTTAACTGCGGTCACAAAGTTAGCCCAATTTGCCAGAGCAGCAGTGGCCTCGGGTAAGGTTTCCCAAACCTTGGCCTCCTCGAGATCTGCATATCGGATAGCAGCTTGAATTTCCTCTTCCTCAATAAGTCTGGCAGTGTCTCCGAGGAACTCGGTGTCCTCTAGATAGTGCGGAAGCTGTGCAGGGACTTTCTCGTCGAATTTGGAAGTGTTTGGAGTCCCTCGGAGGGGCATGCGAATGACTGGGTTGGCCATGGGGATAGATGAGGATGGAGCAGCAGTGGGAAGAGTAGATGAGGAAGCAGCAGGAAGGGTAGGTGAAACAAGTGCAGGAAGGCTAGATGGAGTAGTGGTAGGACGAACAGACGATGTCCAACCAATAGGAATTTGTAGGAACCAAGTCCGAAAATCAGGTGGCAGATGACCAAGTGGATGTGGTGGTGTGGAGGTCGAGGTCACGTCGGGTGAGGGATGTAGTAGAGAGGATAAGGATGGTGACGAGGTGGACGGTTCTGATATTGGTGAGAGAGCTTGGATTGATCCTACCAGTGATAAGGGTGAAAGGGGAGTCAAGGGAGATAGTCCAAGATAATTTTTGGGCAAGAGTAAATAAGTCCTTGGAGGCATCGAGTGGTCAAGTCCACCAGGAACAGCAAGTGCAGTGAAACTCGGAGAATCGAGTGGTGCTTGATTTCGGACTACGAACATGCCAGGCATGATAGGTGAGATGAGAGGAGGAGAGTCAGGTGATGGTGAATCCCTTAGCGACAGTAGTGAGGGATGTGAAATGGGAGATTCAGATGTCAGTGCGGATGTCGGTTCAAATATACCTGTTGCGTTGAGATGGTTGTGACGTGCAGGGTCAGATGAAACAGATGTGAAAAACTGGGAGTCCTCTGAAAGGTTAAGGTTTCAGAACTGCCTGAGGAGTTCCTCAACCTCCCTTCATTGAGGAGTGGGTCACAGAGTCCTCCTGGTCGGCTCCTGTGAATCCCTCGTGGTGGGCTCCAGTTGTAGATAACAAGGGGTCGCTGATAACCTTCTGGACTAAACCAAACAGGTCAAAAGCTAGAGAAAAGTAAGAAGGGTGCAATATATTCAACCCTAAAGGGATTCAAACGCAAGCTGATGAATAGGAGAACAAGGAATAGGAAGTCCGAAGGTCCCAGATGAAGTCCGAGATTTCGGACAGGTGCGATGAATCAATGGAAGGACACCCAAGAGACACCTGAGCACTGGATTGTGAAGGAGAAAGCATAGAGAACACAGGACTTGAGCGAGAGCGAGGGTAAGTCATGCAACGGGCACCGGACTTCGTATTGGAGATGTTTGAGACAACAAGAGACGAGAAAGAGATGATCAACACCAACTGGGCGAAAGATGTATTCGGAAATCCAAAGACAGATATTTATAGTCTTGGAGCATACTCTGGACTTAATGGTAACCAAAGACAAGGTAAATAGAGAGATGAAACAAACAATGAGTATGGGACATCATGAACTTTGACTAAGTCCTATTGACATGTCGATCCTCAAGTCCGAGAACCACATGATTCAGGAACAAACACGAGGTTGTCACGGTAAATGACAATGCTCATGAAACAATCCTGCAATTGAGTTTTGCAACACAAATAATTGATTACGAACCAACCAAAGAATACCCAACACGATCCGAATGGACACAGGACATAGGACATGGTTCGGACTTGCAATATGAGGATTCGGACTTGCAATGCGAGGATAAATGCTTCGGACTTTGTTTGGACTTGATGAATGAGCTTCAGACTTCGATGGGATGTGATGGGGACGAGGTGTCGAGGACTGCTAGTGAGTGATGAGATGACTAGATGACGTTGTACCATGTCAGGGAACGTAGCTTCCCTACACCACTATATCCACAGTCACTGTCTCCTCCTGGTGAGATTTGATCTTGCCATGAATTTCTTTCTCGATTTCGATAGGTGGTCTATTTTCATAAGTGTTATCAGTAATGATCCGTGGTTTAACATTCCTAGTGGAACATCTCTCCAGTACAGGAGGTTGAAATGGTGCTCTCAGTGCAACCAGAGGTCGATGAGCATGAGATTCCAATGATGATGGAGGTGCATGATGAACTGGTGTGGATTTAGATGGATCCCAACGAGGTGGAGAAGAAACAGGTGGTGGTGGAGAGGGAGTATGATGATCAGGTGATTGAGGTGGTGAAGGTGATCTAGATCTAGGACAAGTTAATGGTCCAAGATCGGGTAGATTTATTATGACATGATGAGAGGGAGTGGAAGGAGGTTCTGGGTTCTCCTTATCTGATTCTTCATCTAGTAGGTCGTTTGCAGGGTCTTCTAGTATCTGGGCTTGGTCTTCAACAGCAAGATCTCTGGAACATGATCTGAATTGAGTCTCATTGAATGTGGCATGGGTAGAGATAAAGAGATGATGTCTGGCTTGTAACCAGAATCTCCAACCCTTAGTATTGGTTTCGTAATCAATAAATGTCATTTCTTCTGCTTTAGGGGACAGTTTGTCCTTTCTTACCTTCAGAGGTATGAAGACAAAGGCACTGCAACCGAACACTCTGAAGTATGAAACATCAGGGACTGTACCATTGAATTGTTCAATGGGTGTTTTCCACCCATGACGACAAACTGGTTGTTTACGTATTGTAGACATGTAACGCAGTCTCCAGTGAATCTTGCTAGAAGATCCTGGGTAAGCAAGCATGATGGCACATTGCCTCAGCTTTCTCCATAATGGTACGATTGAACCTCTCTGCATGTCCATTCTGCTGAGGGGTATGAGGAACAGAAGTCTGATGGGTAATTCCTCTGGATGCAAAGAACAATTGAACGTCTTGACCTATATATTCCCCCCCACGATCTGAATGTACAGAGGTGACCCGAGAGTCAGAATGAGCCTCCAGTCAGAGGAACTGATGCTGAAGGGCAATCAATGTACCAGACTTCTCCTGAAGGAAAGCAAGGAGAGTGAAGCCAGAATAATTATCAATGAGAGTTAAAACATAGCAAGAGTGGGAGCGATATTCTACAGGAAATGGCCCCATGAGATCAGTATGAAGGAGAGCAAGAGAACGAGAAGCATGCTTGATTGAAGGACCGAAGCTGTGATCCGCCATTTTACCCTTAGAGCAGTCTTTACAAGGAGGAAAGCCAGAAGGAATAATGATCTATGGACAACCTGAAGTGTGAGTGTTGAGTTGTTGGAGTGTGTTCTTGGAACAGTGTCCTAAATGAAGATGCCACAAAGAGAAAGAATCAATAGAGGTTACTGAGGCAATCTTCCCTGGAATAATCATAGAAGACTGAAACCAGTGGAGATTGTTGTCTGGAAATGAGGCAGAAGCCTGGATGACCAGACAACCTTGGTTGTTCCAGATACGAGTTTCTGTAGAATCAATTTCAAATCGATATCCCTGAGAGGTCAGGGTAGCAACAGACAAAAGTCTGTGCGATGCTCAAGGTGCATACCATACTCGTTCAAGGACCAAAGGGTCACTTCCATGAGGTCAAAGGATAACGATAACCTTCCCAGGACCATGCATGGAGACAAGAGAACCATCAGCTATCGAAGCTTTCTTGGTATCTTGTGAGAGATGAGCAAAGTCATTAAGATAAGGAGTGATATAATCAGTGCAACCACTGTCAATCATCCAATGTGAACGAGTTGGACTTAGTGTGTTTCCAACAGTGTACCAGGGAGAAGAGAAGATGTGATTCTTAGTAGATACATCACTAGAGTTCAGATGTGTCTCTCTCATCGTCATCCCCTGGATGCCACATGAGAGGCTAGTGAATGAAACTGAATTATAATCGTTAAAATATGAAGAAGTCTCCTTCTGAAGAGGAAACTCTCTGATCGGATGACCAGGCAATGAGTGTCCCATGACTAACCTTCCTAACACAAAGGTAGTCTTTTTCTTTTTCTTCGGCTTGGTGATCCTACCAGGAAAATCTGAACTCTCCACAGGATCAGAGGGAGAGACGGTGTCGTTTGTTCAGGATTTGGATTGCTAGATGGCTAGGGAAATCTATAGGCAATAATCCTCCAGGCCCAATCTGGCTATAAGCTGGTGATAGGACAACACTAACTACCAGATCAAACAGAAGAAAAGAAATAGAAAAACTGATCTACTGAG
>JBBPJQ010000778.1:0-16828 GCA_038088795.1 Boletus rex-veris
AGCTAGCAACTTCTATCCTCAGACCTAGTGAGTACCTCCCACTAGGCACATACCTTCCTCTTGTCACTTGCATTACACTTGTGGCACCTACTGTCCTCAGATAGTAGAGACAAACGGAGTACCGTGCACTTTGTTACCTCTTTTATGTTATGCACTGCGGAAACAAAAACATCATCCTAGGAATCCCTTGGCTTTGAAAGGCTAACCCAACCATCGATTGGGCACGCCAAACCATCTCTATTCCCGACTCCACTGACAAATCCTCCGAACTCTATCAAGCCTGCACCATGAATCAATGAACCCACCGAATTGCCAAACTTCCCCCTCGTCCCCCTCAACACCTCAATGTCCACACGGTCCATGATGCCCATCTCTACGAGTACCTCGGATACGAAACTGAATCCCAGTTTTGTCAACAAGCTAAAGAAGCTTACTCCATTAACCGCATCATTCGCTGCAGCTCCCGCTTCGCCCCCCTCGGATCCTCCATCATTGCCAAACTCACCAATGCCACTGAACTCACCATGGCTGCTGAGAAAGCCAAACCTACCATTACTCTTCCCCCAGAATATGAACAATTTGCTTCGGTATTCTCGAAAGAGACTGCAGACCATCTCCCTCCTTCCCGCCCCTATGATCATGAGATCAATCTCGATGACTCCTTCATACCTAAAGTGGGGAAGATTTATCCCCTTTCCCCTGACAAACAGAAAGCAACTGAAGCTTTCATCGACGAGAACCTCTGTGGTGGGAAGATCCGACCATTGAACTCCCCCCAAGCCGCCCCCTTCTTTTTTGTTAACAAAAAGGATGGGAAATTTTGTCCTTGTCAGGACTATCGATACCTCAACGAACATACTGTTCACGATGCTTACCCCCTTCCCCTGATCTCCGACCTCATCGACAAACTCAAAGACGCCAAGGTCTTTACCAAGTTTGATGTACGATGGGGATACAACAACGTCCGAATCAAGGACGGTCATCAATGGAAAGCAGCTTTCACTACTCACAAAGGCCTCTTCGAACCCCTCGTCATGTTCTTCGGCCTTATGAACTCCCCAGCTACCTTTCAACGATTCATGAATGACTCCTTCTGTGAGATGATCTCCGAAGGATGGCTCGTTATCTACATGGATGTCCTCCTCATCTTCTCCCCCGACAAAGCCACGCACACTGAACGTACTAAACGGGTTCTTCAACGCATGGAAGAACTCGACCTCCACCTAAAACTCGAGAAATGCTCCTTCGCTGTGAAAGAAGTTGACTATCTAGGAATGATTGTCAAACCCGGACAACTCGCTATGGACCCTGTCAAGCTCGATGGAATCGCCAAATGGCCCACCCCAACTAAAGTCAAGGAAGTTCGCTCATTCCTTGGCTTTGCCAACTTCTACCGACGATTCATCCCCAACTATTCCACTGTCGCTCGTCCCCTCATCGACCTCACTAAGAAGAACTCCAGTTGGAACTGGACCACCGCTTGTCAAAAATCCTTTGACTCTCTGAAAGAGCTGTTCCTCTCGAAACCGGTCCTCCATCTCCCTGATCCCTCTGCACCCTTCGCCATCACTACCAATGCCTCGAAGCATGCTTCTGGTGCTATTCTTTTACAGACAGATGTCAACGGCGACTGGCACCCCTGCTCCTACCTTTCTACTTTGTTCTCCCCTGCAGAATGAAACTACGACATCTATGACCGAGAACTTCTCGCCATTATCCATGCCCTCAAGGCATGGCGACACTATCTACATGGCTCACCCTTCTCCATCCAAGTTTTCACAGATCACAAGAACCTTACATACTTCCGCCAGGCCCAGAACCTTAACCGCCGCCAAGCATGGTGGCTTCTAGACCTAGCGGACTTTGACCTCAAAATGATCCATGTTCCTGGCCGCCTTCTTGCCGGTCCTGACACCCTCTCCCGCCGCCCTGATCTCCACCCAGACACACCCAACAATGCCGGAATGGTACTCCTCCTGGACTCCCTTTTCGTCTGTGTCATCGATGCTGCTTTGCATTGGAAGGTCTCATCCTCCTCCAAGGATGATCCCCTCGTTCTGAATGCTTTGCATGCTCTTGACGGATTTGTACCCCCTGCCTTCCATTCCCGCTTGTCAGACTGGGCCTTCGACGAAGGAATCCTTACCTATCAAGACCGTGTCTACGTTCCCCCCGATGAATCCCTCCGCCGATCCATTGTAACCCGCTGCCATGATCACGCCTCCGCCGGTCATCCCGGCTATCTGAAAACCCAACAACTAGTTGCCGCTGAGTTTTGGTGGCCTGGCCTTGTGCAATTTGTTCGGAAATACGTCGAAGGCTGTTCTTCTTGCCAACAGGCAAAAGCAAACACCCATCCCATGGTACCTTCGACTTCTCCGATCTGCTCCTCTGCTTCTCGCCCCTTCCAACAGATCTCTTGTGATCTGATCACCGATCTACCCCCATCCGCCGGCTTTGATTCCCTATTGGTTGTGGTTGACCACGGGCTTACGAAGGGGGTAATTCTCTGTCCCACTAAGAAAACTGTCACTGCTCAGGGTATTGCTACCCTTTTCTTCCACAAAGTCTACAAATGCTTTGGATTGTATGACAAAATTATCTCTGATCGTGGCCCCCAATTCGCTTCTGCCTTCGCAAAAGAACTTGGGAAGCTTCTCAATTACGACCTTGCCCTCTCTACCGCCTATCATCCTCAAACAGATGGTGAAATGGAATGTGTTAACCAGGAAGTCGAAACCTATCTATGCATCTATTGCGGAAATAACCCTGCTTCTTGGACTGAACATATGACTCATGCCGAATTCGCCCACAATCACCGCACCCACTCCATTACCAACCAATCTCCGTTCTATCTCATGATGGGATATGAACCCCGCGCCCTTCCCTCTGTCTTCACTTCCTCTGACATTCCCACTGTGGAATCCCGTTTCAAAGACCTCACCACCACTAGAAATGAAGCCCTCACTGCCCACGAACTTGCCCGCCAAGTTATGGCTGCCCGAGGAAACAGAGGCTTCATTCCTTTTGCCAAAGGAGACAAAGTCTGGCTAGAAGCCAGGAACCTGAAACGCCGCTCTCCCACTTCAAAGTTCGATCTGAAACGAGAAGGACCCTTTACCATCACGAAAGTCCTATCTCCCCTCACCTACCAACTCCGCTTACCGAAAACCTGGAGAATCCATCCCGTGTTTCATGCTTCTCTCTTATCGCCCTATCGCGAAAACAGTGTACACGGCCCGAATTTCCCGTCTCCACCACCTGACCTTATCCAAGGAGAAGAAGAGTACAAGATCGAGAAGATCTTACGCCACCACGGACCTCCGTCTCGCCGCATGTTCTTGATCCGATGGAGAGGATACTCCACCGAAGAAGACTCCTGGACCCCAGAATGGAACTTGAATAATGCCAAATCCGCTCTACTCGCCTATAAAAAACTCCACCCCTCCATCTTTCCTCCCGCATCCTCCCCATCATAAACATGTCATTCAAACAACTCTCCATCTCTACCGAATCTTCTGTCTCCACTTCGTCTACTCCTGACTCCCCCTCTTCCACCATCACTGAACCCGGATGGAACACCTCTGCCACCATCACCTACTATCCATCCAATATCCCTGGAACCACCACCATCTTAGAACCAATTACTCTCCCTGCTCCTATTCCGATTGCACCCATCGTGTTCAAGTCTCCTTCCCCAGAACCTCCCACCATATCCACTCCCATTGTTGCTGTAGACGTTCCCCTCTACGCCAACAACATCAGATCTGGTGTCCCGTCCCCCCAGTATATCCGAAACCTTTCCCACTACATGTTAGACTCCTGTCTTGCCATTCTCCTCGAAGCCCATATGGACATGGACTCTGCATTCCTAGCCCTTTACCAAGTGTACCTTCAGGCCCAATGACTTTCCCTCATTACCAATGATTTCACCGCGTTCAACACTCTGGCTTTAGATAGGCAATGGGTCGCCTCCACTCAGGCGAACGTTATTCAATGCCTCCAATGCATCATGTACCAGATGCGCTTCAGAGAGTTCCTCATGGACATCGATCGATACACTGTAGAACTCGCTGCCCAGCACATCGCCTCTGCCCGAACCATTCCCCTAAACCACCCCACGTTGACCACTGAAATCACCCCTCCATCTACTCCCTCTGCGTCGTCGTCCCCACTTTCCCCTGAGGAAATCACCATGCTGAATTGTGCCGAAGCATCCCACAACAACCGAACCACTCCCTTCTATGGCGCTTTAGAGCGACAACCACTTCTTCCCTCTGACCTACACTACTCTGACATCTGCTTTCAATGTCATTGTCTAGGACATGTTCGTCACAATTGTCCTTTCTACCAGTGCCCTATTACTGGCTGTCGCCAATGGGCTCCCGGACATGACCAGCACTCCTGTCATATGCATACTCGCTGCCCTTCCCTCGCTAACCGCCTCTCCTCCGCTGGCCCCATTCGTACTTGCGGTTCTTTGGCCAACCGTTTGTCTGATGGTCCTACCCCCGCCTGTCACCTTATTCCATCCACTACAGAGAGACGCTCCCCTCGTCGACAGTCCTCGTCGTCGTCTTCTGGTTCTTCTTGTGGTTCTTCGAACCGGTCTTACCGGTCAGCCCGTTCCTCCAGCTCTCACTGCACACTCCCGATTCCCCCTCCTCGTACCTATTCCCCAGAGTATGATGATGCACAGTATGATGATCCCATCACCAAAGAAGGATACGCCAACATCACCGGTTCCCCAGGCCCCTCTTACTCCAGCATTTACTAGTAGTCTTTCGACGCTGTCTCAGATCTGGTAGGGGGGTAATGTTACAACTTGTCTTTTCTCTCATCTTCGTCTCTCACTTGTACTCCTACGTTCGATCCTTGCTTGGGACTTTCTTTTCTTTTTGTCGCTGACTCATCCACGTTCCATGAGGCCTTATCGCCTTATCTCTTATCTCTTATCTCACTTGCTTTGTCAGCGACTAACTTCCTCCATATTCCATGACCTTCTATGCTTACCCTTAACCGTTGTACTGAGGTATATAAACCCTCGCTATCGATACCTTGTACTTTAGCTTAGATCTCCTTGAATCTACCTTGACCCTGTTCTAAGACTCCTTTGAGCATCCGCCTCGTCGCCTTTGAACCTTGAACCCTTGAACCCTTGAACCAGTCGCTCCCACTGTTGAGTGGAGTGTCATCCTCGGACTTCGTGCTACCATTAAGTGCACGCTTTACCTCGTACTCCTTCAAACCATCTTTCAAGGCTACGCTCGTCCCTATCCGGGCCAAGCGTAACAGATAGAGAGCTGGCTTGATAAGAATGTCATTGACATCATAGGCAGGAAGAGGAATAGCTCAGAAAGCTTCGCCCATGCACTCAAGTGCACGGCAGGCAGCCTCTGTCTGAACTGGCCAATGGGTGAGTGCCACTGTTGTTTCGAGATCATCTTCTCTGGTGTTCTGTGTCGGAGTAAAATATATGAATTCAGCACTCATGACACATTACTACAACGTACCTCAAATAAAATGTGATGAAACTTGAGACGTTCACTAGCAGATTGGGTGAACCCCTGTCTGACGGATATGTTTGGTGTTGAAACGAGAGATTGGAGAGTGTGAATATGATGAAGTGCCTCGGTGAAGTGGTTATGAAGTAATGCAGAGCAAGGTGCTGTGCCAATGAATGTCCCTTTCACATCACTGAGGGAGGGAGTGATTTCAGTGGGACCACACCAGCCAGCATCGGTGGACAGCCAGAATGAGTCATAAGAGATATCAGCAATGATGGAAAGAATTGCAGGCTCTTGGGTAGAATGAGCTTCTGCATTGTTGTCACCATCGTCTGCATGGGTTGAGAACAGGAAATCCTTCTGCCCTACATGATGCCATTCAAGAGCTTGTTCCAGATCTGCATTGCCCAGATACATGGAAGATTGCTGAAGCTCATTCAGAACAGCATTAACGTGAGGAGGGAGGGATGTTGGATTGCTGACTATGTTGGGCATGATGGTGGTCAACAACAGAGAGCAGACAGGGATGATGACTGATAATTCCTTGGGTATGACATCAATGTGCAGTTGAGTTTCCGGAAATGAGTAGGCTAGGGTAAGAGGTTGCCAACTTGAAATTGGCAGTCACTGATTCTTTCACCTCTCTCGCATGTGCTATGATGGAAACAAGGACCAGCACCACTGCTGATGTCTTTGAAAAGTTGTCATTCTTGACAATGAAAGAGTTGATGCAATTTGTTCAACCAGTTTTCAGATTCTGTAACGAATCACAGATGAAAGAACAGATGATTTGGCAAATATTGATGTATGCACCCTCCGACTTGGTGCACCGAATGTCTCTGGCAGGTGAATCCAAGGCCCAAGAAAGACATCATTGAGGACATAGACGAAAACGGAAACAGACATGTGCATTGGAGCAGGATTTTGATAGCAGCGAAGGCAATTTTATGGAGTTACCATCTGCCGAGGAAAAAAAGCATTGTTATACTGATTTCTTCAATGCGACCAGTAACGATACTCTTCAATCACAGATATGTGCAGTCTGTGCTTGTGAATGTGGCCCTATGAATGAACAAATCAAAATGGTTCCCTTGGCAGATTTACCAAACAAAAGTCGCCTATCTCCATGGTATCCTCACCCGGCACAGGAGTTGATAAATGGCATGTTATTGGAACTGAATGGATGTTTTGCAACAGCTTCAGGTTTGCAGATTCATGTCTGTCAGATCTGTTTGCATCACTTGCACAACAAGAAGAAAATAGGTGCTCCTCAACTCGCCTTGGCTAATGGATTGTGGATCAGAGCTGTATCTTGGAAATTACAAAATTTAATGTTGCCGGAGCAACTGTTGATAGCATTGTTGTATCCAAGGTATGTATGTGGTCACACCGACAGAACTTGTTGATCTGAGAAGAATAACAGGGTGTATGTGTTCAAACTATTTCCTAAAAAGTCAGGAGCTGGAAGACATACTGAACACCTGCAACGCGCTATGCATGGCAATATTTCGACTTACGAGTTGAATTCTCATGACATAGCATCAATGGTGGAAGGTCAGATAATGCCACATCCCTCTGGTATATTGGTGTCCTTGATTGCAATCACTTTTATTGGATGAGCAGAATTGAAAAAAAAATATCTTTGTCCTTCGTTCACGGTCCGCAGGGAAAAAGTTCGTGCTGCACTTTTGTGGTTGAAGAAGAACAACAAAGATTACTATAGCAATGTGGAAATCAGTGATGATCGTGTGAATTTGTCAACAGATGATGTTCCGGATGAACTACTTGCAGTTGTGCGTCACACAGAAGATATTGAAGTAGTTGATGAAGAAAATGGTGGATATGTTCCTGATGATGATGTTGAGGAGATGAGCAATGGTGTGTGTCATTCAGTTCATCTCATATTTCAGACTGTGATTCACAAAGAAGGCAGATGAACCCGATGTTATTCCAATTTAAGCATCAGGTGTCACAGATAATGATATGTTAAACGTCTCTTCTGATGAACTGATGATGTGGGCTGTGGAAAACCTTGGAGGAACTGTCAATAAGAAAACAGCTTATCTTGTTCATTATGGATCACGACCGGTTATCGACTTCACAAACCCAAACAGCAAACATTCAAACTTATTTGAAAAGGCGTTTCCTGGTCTATTTCCATTTGGCCGAGGTGGAATTGAGAGTCTGCAACATCATGGGGTTGATTTTTTACAGCACGTTCATTGGTCACTTCGCTACTTTGATCAGTGATTTCAAACCCATTCCACTTTCCTGTTCCTTGCTTTTGGCATTTACCAGCAACGACAAGCCCTGTACAATGCAGGAATTCGTATATCAGGGTCCCTTTCTTCTCAACAATCTGTGTTGCTATCCTCTGTGACATTACCTGCACTGAAAAAGGCAGTGCGAGAAGAGGAGTTAAATCTTCCAGTCAGCAATCCTGAAGTTCGAAGCTTGAAGAAACAGCTATCTGCTATAGCTGGGAAGGTGATTGGATCTGATGCAAGTCGAATTCATTTGTGCAGTCAAATCTGGTCAACTGCCGTTGTATTGGGACCACCCTCTTTATGGATGACAATCAATCCATGTGATCTACATGACCCCATTGTCCAAATTTTTGCTAGAAAAATGGTCAATTTTACAGATCTACTACGTTCTAGTGAATGTGGTAAAGAAGAGCATGCATGAACTGTTGCTGAAGATCCTTATGCAACAGCGAAGTTTTTCCACTTCTTGATCTGCACTATACTCGACACTTTGTTTGGAATCCAAGTGCACAGCCACCATGTTGTTCGCAAAAAAGGAGTATTTGGCAAGTTGAATGCATTCTTTGGCATGGTTGAATCACAGGGGAGAGGGACACTTCATGTGCACATGCTGCTTTATCTCTCGCATGTTCCCAGCGCTACAGAGATGGAGGAAAAACTGAAACAAGAATCTTTTCAGACGAAGATTGTCACTTTTCTGAAAGAAAACATACGGGCCACAATACTTGGATTGTAAACACGAGAAGATCTGTCTCGCATTCCTAACGATGTTGAAGCAGCATGGAGCAGGCCTCCACATCCAGATCTCTGTGATGAGTAGTATGAAAGAGAACTTGGAAAGATGGAGAGTTGGGTTGCACGTGCAAAGCAGGTTCGTATTAACATGTCTGCAGCACATTCATTCACACTCTCACAGGTCCACACTTGCGAGCTTCGTCGATGTATCGTGCACGACAAACACAGAAATTATCACTGTAAATGACATGCTCCTTTTCCGACTTCATTTGTCGATTCTATAGATGACACTGGAAACTGGCAAATTGCATGTGAATACGAATATCTCAATGCTTTTGTGCCTCACCTTGCAGTTAACATGCGATGTAACAATGACGCGAAGTTGCTCACCAATGGACGAGACATGTTGAACATTGCTTTTTACGTCACCTCTTATCAAACAAAGAAACAAGGGAGAAATTATAACTCTTCAGCTGTGATGGCGAAAACGTTCAAGTATCACTCATAGGACATTCAAAATCCAACCCTCATCAGGGATTTACGTGATCAACAACATCTTCTGCTTTTCCACATCTTACATGCTATGAATTGAGAGCAAGAACTTGCTGCCCCTATGATTGTTTCTTATTTGATGGGCTGGGGAGATGTGATCTGTTCACATCATTACACAAACATTTACTGGTCTTCCTTTGTCACAGCTTTGCTCAATGTTTTTCACGACTTGTGTCATCAATCACTAACAGTTCCTGGAGATGGAGAACCAGTGAATTATTCTCAGAGACATTCATACCCTGTTGAGTGTTCGTCAGAGGTTTGTGAACAGTTAACTGGAAAGGTAGTACTCATTCATATCATCAACAGAATCTACATCACAGTTCCCTTCTGAATGCTGACAAAGAAGGAAATTTTACTCTGAAAAACCAGGTGATGGACTACTGTTGCCATGGTGAAGAACTTGGAGAGTACAATGTCCTTCACTTCTTCAAAGAGACTTATGAGGAATGCTTGACTCACTCAAGAAATTGTCAACCTGATGATGAACAGAGTGGAGATAACCAAGATGGTTCAGATGATCAACAGCAACAACCTCGCTTGCGTTACCTGCCCACACACCTGAAATTTGATTCTGTGCAACGGGTTGTTCGTGAAAATGGACATAACACTCTTCCCAATTTCATTGGCCCATGGTTTCCTTGGAAAGAGAACGACATCTGCCAAGACTATTATTTTGCTTGCATGTTAATGCTTTTCCGTCCATGGAGAAACTTAAACCTGGACTTAAAGGATGATCAGGAAAGCTGAGCTGATGCATTCAAGCAAATGGAGGAAACAATAAATGTGCATGACCGACGCATGTTGGACAACATTCAATACTATTATCAATGCAAGGAAGCAACTGATTCAGATCAAAGTACAGACGTCCCAAAAGAACAGGATGAGGATCAAATGGGTGAACCAATTTGTACATTGTCATTTCATGTCATTCAATCCATACTCACTATCGTCACTGCAGAGGAACAAGAGGATGTTGAGGACAACCTGTCTTTCATTTCTCTGACTGTTGATCAGGAGGTAATACATGGCAGATTGGCTGTTGAAGTAGGGATGATTGCTGGCATATTTGCTGAAGAGGACTTGGAGGTCAATCACTATTCATCACAAACTACATGTGCTTGGCCTATCCATTCTTTCAGACAGGCTACAAACGAGGACGAAGAATTTCTTCGACAATGGCATAATAATACAGATCCTTCGAACATCCTCGACATCCCACAAAATATTCTTTCCCACCTGCCTGCCGATGTTGTACCTGTCAATGAGATGACCACTGTTCATCTCACAAGTTCAAATTCACAAGGACTGGAAAAAAGAAACCAGACTTTGATTTCTGCCAATGACCTCAATGAAGATCAATGTTGTGCATATGACATCATCTGTTGGCATCTCAATCAGACACTGCTCAGCGTCCCAATTCCTCCCATGCGCATGATTATACATGGTGAAGGTGGTACAGGAAAGACTGCTATCCTCCAATGTGTATTGCAATATTTTGAACAACAATGTTCGTCTCATCGATTAATGAAGACAGTGTACACTGGTATGGCAGCATCTCTCATTGGAGGACAGACCTGTCACTCTGCTTGTTTATTAACACATTGTGACACCAACATGTCATCCATAACAAAAAGAAAATTGGAAGACTTATGGTCCTCCATTGCATACAACATTACAGATGAAATGTCAATGATTGGAAAACATTTTTTCGCAAGGATGTCTCGGAATATAGAGATCAGCAAACCCCGGTCGACCTCACCAACCTCCCTTGGAGATCTCAGTTTCATACTGTTTAGCAATTTCTTTCAGTTTCCTCCTGTCACTGCTTCCCCTTCCAAAAGCTTATATTGTCCTGCATATCCTCATGATCATGCCATGTCTATCACTGGAAAATCCATCTACGACGAATTCCTCACAGTCATCTACCTCATGAAACAGTTGCATGTCATTGATCCTATCTGACATCAGTTTCTCCAACATCTCTGTGTTGGAAATGTTTAGTCGCAAGACATCGAGGTGCTACGGTCTCTTGTGCTCACAATGTCGAATTCTGTTTGTTCTGATTTCAAACACCATCTGTGGAATGAAGCAGTCTTAATTACCCCGCGACATGGCGTGTGCCTGGAGTGGAATGAAGCAGCTGTAATCAAACATTGTGTTACTTCTGGACACCTCCTTTTTGTGTCACACACGTTGGACAAAATAAATGGTCATTCTCCAAGCAGTCATGAACGTGAATACATTGCGTACTACGATTCAAAAAGAAGGTCACAAGGTGAACTGCAAAACGAAGTGAAGCTCGCACTCAGTATGCATGTTCTTGTCACATGCAACATTGATACTGAGCAAGACATCACCAATGGAGCAAGAGGCACAGTTGTAGATATCATATTGGATCCTGAAGAACCTGTCAACAAAGACTCAACCTCGAACTGCATCAATCTTTGATTTCTGCCATCATTCATCCTCATCAAACTAGACTACAAACAGAGTGATGGTTCTTCTCATATTGTGCTGATCGAGCCATTATCTCGGTCCTATCATATGCAACTGCCAGAAAATAGCTCTATGTGCTTGAAATCAGTATATTGAAGACAGCTGCCCATCACCGTGGCATATGCTATCACGGATTACAAAGCACAAGGACAAACATTTCCTGCTGTGATTGTAGACATTGGAACACCACCAACAAGCGGACTAAACTTGTTCAATCTGTATGTCTCTCTCTCAAGAGCACGCAGTCGCAACAGAATACACATCTTGCACAACTTTGATCCGAAATGGTTTCAATGGGCACATTCACACCATCTGCTTGAAGAAGATGACAGGTTGTGCACTCTCAATGAAACGATGAAGAGATGGTGGCATGAAGTACAGAAATTGAACTAGACATATAGTTGTGGAGATGGTTTTCACATTGATGTACATTAAAGTTTCTGATCCCTCTGTGCAAGCAAGGTTGGTGCCGACTTCAGTCAGCCCTTCCCAAGTAAACTAAAAGTATTAATCTTTTAGTTAGTATATTGTTATTCTTTATCTTACATCCTACACTTTAATTATATATCTAATCCTATATCTAATTCTAGACTTACTAGTGTACTTTTGATTAGATACCTGATACCTAACCATGGTACTAATTGTATACCCCTTTGCTTGACCCATATGATCAGACAACATACATACTATCCTTTCAAAGTCCTATAGCCATCACTACATAAGATGTATATAACCCATGATCCATTTTACTACTACCCTTTTACTACACTTTACTACACTTTACTACACTTTTGTACACTTTTGTACACTTTTGTACACTTTTGTACACTTTTTACTACACTTTTTTACTACACTTTTGTACACTTTTTACTACACTTTTTACTACACTTTTTACTACACTTTTGTACACTTTTTACTACACTTTTACTACACTTTTACTACACTTTTTTACTACACTTTTTACTTTAATTGCAGTTTATCATAACTATGACAGTCTGGAGTATGCTATGGATTCTCAAGTCAAAACTATGGGTAAGGGTTAGTTTGCTAATGCTTACATAATGCTTATATAATGATACCATAATGCCCTATATAATCATTTGTAATCATTTTGTAATCATGTGACAACTTTGGTCACAATATGTGACATGCTGGATAAGTCTGTCATGTCTGTTCTTGTCTGTTATGTCTGGAATATGCTGTGGATTCTGGAGTCACAACTATGGGTGAGGGTTAGTTTGCTGATGGGTTGCTGGTTTTCCCCTACAAAAGTGTCAAGTTTGAGACAGGGAGTCCAAAGGTGAGTCTCACCAAGCTGTCAGGAGCGCCACGTAAGAATCGAGCATTCTCAAGAAGCTGCGCTGCTTTACTCTTGACAAATTCAATCCGTTCTGTTTCACTCTGAAGGGTTTTGGGCAGGAATAGGTGGTAGTCCTCTGCAATGCTACAAGTGACACATTTCTTGACCTTGCTATGAAAGGTCTGCATGTCTGAATATAACTGAGAAGAATGACTTGTCAGCTCAACCATTACAAGAGTACTATGAACTTATGATGATCGCCATTTCCCTCCCATACTCAGGATAAAATCCTATGAATAGCAATTAGGATTCAAGTCATATAGTACTGGCAGGATAGATAGCTCACCGGTCTTGAGCTCTAACCCCTCCTCCTCATACTTGATCACTAACTTGACAATAATTTCTGTACAGATGCCATCAATAGCTGTTTCACGGGAGGGAGATGGATCTTCAGTCGTGAGGTGCAGGTGGAGCTTCGCCTTCCCTTCGTCCAAAAGTTTGGACCACAGCGGACTGAAAAAGGCCATGGTGATGGGGCGAACCAAGACATTAGCCTTGGATGTCTTTGAGTACTTACCACCTTGACGAGAGGGAGCACAAGACCTGTCTTGGTTTACCAATGTGAGAGCCCAGGAGCTGTCTGATTGTTCAGTCCCTACATTGCTACCTCGCTCATCTTGATCAGGTGCACCAAGTTTTGATTTCTTTTGACTCAGACAGCAGTGGGCTCCATTCTGAACCCCTTGAAGATAGGTGGGGGAAGGAGAATGAGGATGACAGTTATATTTGTGGTGATGATCGACTACATCATGGTCCACATTGGCCTGAGACTAAGTGTAAGCTGGTGATAGCTGTCATGGCATGGTTACTTACTTGACCGTCCTCGAATGGTTCCGCTCTGTTTCCTTGAGTGTGAGGTGAAGTGGTCTGACGCCGGTCAGAGCCAGCCCATTGCGGACAGTCATGCTCTGAAGATTGATGCAGTGGATCTTCTTGAGGAACAGATGCTTGTGGTCATTGCAGCTGTTGAGATGCTTGGGGGAGAGGAGTATGCCGCCGGGCATGTTGAGACTGCAAGGGTTTTGTGTGGAAGGGGCATGGTTACATGGGGCTTGTGGCTGGAGTGAAGAAGTCCGTTGGGTAAGGATGGGGTTCTGCTGGACATGAGAGTTTGTTAAGAAATTTTGGGAAGGTACTGAAATCCTGGGGAGAGGGCTCAGTCGTCGCTCAGCCTGAGGGGGTGCAATCTCATGGGAGGGGTGATGTTGATGGGGACGGGAACGGGGATGGGGAGAGATCAGTCTGTTTTTGTCACCATGTTGGCGTCGCTCTTCGCCGTCTTCATTGTCTATCGCTGGAAGACAATCAGTAAAAAATAAAATAAACAAAATTGGAAGTTAAACATACTGTCGTCAAGGTTGTTGGGGAATTCTTGATCATCCTGTGGATCAATGTCCATCCTTGTGTCTCGATCATTGTCAACATAGATCCATCTGTTTTTGTCACCACGTTGCTGTTGCTCTTTGCCATCTTCACTGAAATCCATGTCTATCACTGGAATACAATCAGTAAAAAATAAAATAAAACAAAATTGGAAGTTAAACATACTGTACCGTCATCAAGGTTGTTGGGGAATTCTTGATCGTCCTGTGGATCAATGTCTTTCCTTGTGTCTCGATCATTGTCAACATAGAGATCATCTCCCTGGAAATCAACACCTAGGCCCACATCGGCAGGGTCATTGGCATAAAAATCTTCATCATCAGCTCCATAAAGACCACCATTGTCAATGGGAGAACTCCCTCTGGCCCGTGGTTCATTGTCATCCACCCCACAGTGCTCACTCCATAGCTTTGGGACAAGTGATGCATTGTGATTGGCCTCTGAACTGCTGGCTAGCGATAAATCACTGTTGCCACCAAACACATCATGTGATTTTGAAAACTCTGGTACACGCTGGCTTGACTTTGTGCGCTGTGGAATAACATTGCCTTGAGGTTTTGGGGCAACCTGTACAGCCGTGATTTGCTTATCCGTGTTAGGATGGGTGGTGGTAGGATCAGCTGCTGTTGTCGATGAATGCTCATTAATTATGGAAAGGGGTGCTGAGTGGTGTTGTGATCTGACTTTAGCATGATTGGTGGCAGTAGTGGAGGCAGCTTGCAGCATGGGACAATGAGGAGAAGGCAGCTGTAAAGTATCAGCATATGATCAACTATTAGCATGGAGTTTGGCTGGGGTGCCTTGAACTGCATTCTCATTATGTGTGCCAGACTGATGGTGTCCTGAGTTGCTGCATTCTGATGTAGTTTGTGGGCAACCTTGATATTTGATCTATTGTTGTTTGTAGTCACAGGTGGATTGTGGCCCAACAAATGAAGGTGGCCTGGGAGCTTCAACCTGCAAACTGAACTTAGACCCCGTGACAGCTGTATGAAGTTCGGGTTCAGGTGCTGAGAAAACTGAAACTTCAGACCAAGGTGCTGCCATGCCAGGCTGAACAGATGAGCCTGGTCTTGAGTCTTCAGAGATTGCATGCTTGGTCAAGTTCTATTTAAACGCATTAGTACCCTTGCGATGAGTCTGTGTAAAAATGTAAAGACAGACTTTTGTCAAGTTCTGAGGCTTCTGAGAGACCTTCCTATGTTGAGGGGTGGGGGCCATAGGATTCAGTGGTACATCATCTGGAACCACTGATCTCTGCCTGGGTGCTTGTTGGGATTGATCAATTACATTTGTGACCTTCTCGAGCTGTTGCTGAGCACCACCTTGACTGGCGTTATTCTGCTTGGATCAATGAGGCGCATCTTGCTCTGGTAGAGAAGGCAGAGCATTGGTAGGGTTGGTTGAGGGTGTCTTTCTACTGTTTGCCATTGAACAAGTCAGCGAGTTAGCATGCGTCCAGTAGAGAAGTGTCTCCAGTAGAGTACAAGCTTTCGTGAGGCAGTCATGATGGATTTTATACCATTAGTGAACATGATGCTAGATTAAGTAAAAAAAAACTTATTGCAGTGCGTGGCAAGGTGATTGAATATGTGCACCGGGTCTAGTATTTGTAAAAACTGAGTGTAAGCACAACCTAGTGTGATGTAGTCATCAGGAGTGGTGAAAGTGGTGATGCATAAGTGGCTGAACCTGAGCCGCAGTTAGCTCAAGCAAGTTGCTAGGTGACACACTGGCAGCTAGATGTTTACGTCTATTTTGCTATCTATGCTGAAACAACTTGAACTAATTACAGCCACAATTAATCCAAGGTATACATCAAGAAGGGTAGTAGAACTAGTAGCAGATAATATTGATCTCTGTCTGCATGCTATCGTCTCTGGTGTCACTGCTTATATTGGCTGGCTTTGATACCCTCCATCACCAACTCCGCCTGAACCTGGGAGTGTGCATTTGGCTTCTTGGTGCTTGGGCCAGAACTGCCTTTGACATTGTCCATAAGTCGGTCGAGGGCAGACTGCATTTCATCAGGTTGGATGGATCCCACCAAGTCTCGCTTCCACTTAGATTGAAGCTTGTCTCAAGCATACCAAAACTTGACTGTGGCCGTGGTGTAGACTATGATGACTGTGATCAAAGTGGCTCCACTATTGATGGTTGGGTAGGTAGTGAATCATCATCTGCGATTGCAGGACATGTATTGTGTCCTCTTCATTATGTTTGACATCTTCTTGTCCGTCAGCATTGACAGTAGTGGAACATATCATGCACTTCTCAATGGTCTGGATGATCACAAGATCAGCACTGATATCGACAATTCCAGATGTTGTGTCCAAATGTCACTCATCCTCCCTGTTTGATCCTCCAACATCCGACATTACTCTGTCCATTGGTTATCCATCAGCAAACTAGGGTATGATTGCACAGTGCTGTACAGTGCTGTACAGTGATACAGTGTGGTATAGTGGTACAGTTAGGTCCCCACTGTACAGTGACATAAAGTATGGCTAAAAGTGATTTTCTTT
>JBBPJQ010000779.1:0-16812 GCA_038088795.1 Boletus rex-veris
AGATAATCTAACTAGGGGCTAATTGTCTATTTGCAGAGTAATTAGAAAAGTAGTGTTTTAGTACACTATGGTAATATGGGTATGTTGCTAGAGATTTGTGAATATCTCTGTAAGGAATAAAGCAAATGGGATGAAATTTGGAGGGTAGGTAGTCTAGATAGTAAGCTACCTTTACTGCAAGTATTAGGATTTTCTAGCTGCTGGTTAGGCTAGAATATTAGGAAAGATAAACTCATGACTCAGCACGTAATGGATTGCATGCAGGTCAGCGCCTTCTGATCTCAGAACCCCTGGAACCACTTCCAGAATGGTCCTGGAAGTACCAGAAGTGTAATACTTTATTCCCTTAAACCTTATAACCTTCTTCTTTCAGTGTTGTTGTTATCACGGCAATATTGAGGCTAGTGACTGGTTTGTTAAGGGCTATTAGAACTTATCTCTTCCATCTTTTCCAATGCTCAGATTCTAAGTCGTTCCAATTCCATTTCCCTTAGTAGCTATGTGACTGGGTTTTCCTCAGTCTTTGATATACCTATTTCTCCTCCTCATCTTCTTGTCCGCTCAAGACTATTGGGTGATATGATAAGGTCCTGATATAATATCAAAGACTCTCTGGTCACCAAGCGACACCACTCCCTGTTGCCTGACATCATTAACATGCAACATGCATAACCTACCACCTTATGTCACTGTTGCTACTGCCATGAAGGATGCTGTTGCCAAATGGGTCGCAGAATTCATGCTTTGAACAATTGAGTACAAAAGGTTGCCCAAAGACTCCTGAAAACTATGAGCCCCTCCCGTCCTTGATATCCCCAAGTGCCTCTATGTCAATGTTCAGTACCATCTCCATGCACCACCTGAACCCAAAGAGATACGCTTTGACGTCAGTGATGTGACCATTTGCGTGACCACCTGCCAGTGCTGCAGGCAATCCCATGTCTAAAACCATTTCAGAACCCACACAGTCAGTCTTAGATAACATGAAAGCAAACTGGGGCAAGCTCGAGATCTTTGCTAGTGAGGGCCTTACCTTGATAAACCCCATTGGTTGAAGAAAGATGGCCTGATCTACTGAAATGATGCTCTATACATTCTGAATGTTTGTTTTATGTTCAGGCGATTCGAGATCGCATAATCAAGTCTGGCTTTCCATCACAGTGTTTAAGGTAACCCATGAGGATTACAAAGTCCAGCATAGGTATGGCATGATTTCAGGCCACTATCAGTTCACTAACCATTTACACAAGCTTAGAATTTTTATTTGGTCAACTCGTTCACTTTGGATCACCGGAACACCGGAACTGCAAGGGTGGTTGGGCGTTCTCTCTTTGGGAACACTGGAACACCAGAATCACAAGAACTTTTTTATGGAGAATATACATGTATGAACAAGATGCCTTTCAGTTGAAAAAAGGAAATCAGACATATGCCTACTACAAACTCCTCCCTGCATCCCCCTCACACAAATACTCTATTTGGTGTTCTGAGTTAAAGGGCATCACCAGAATGTCTGAAGATTAGGTAATTACTGAACTTGAAGGTAGGAACCTGAGGAAGTTAAGGCTCATCGGAAAGGACTTCCACCTCGTCATCTGTACCATCCTCAATGAGACTATCTTCATCTCCTTCTTCTAGACTGGGTGCAAGTTCATCCACCCTCGGAGGTGGGTGAAGTCTAGGTTGGCCATGAAGAGCAAGGTGGACAATGGGATTGATTGCGATCTTTGGCCCTTCCACACTCCTAGGTGGGAGAGATTGCCATCTGGAAGAACACATTTTTCTGGTACACCACATGCGATCAGATTCAGTATGTGGGACCCAGGCCAGTGAATTGAATTTCGTTTGAAGCTC
This sequence comes from Boletus rex-veris, assembly GCA_038088795.1. Taxonomy (NCBI): domain Eukaryota; kingdom Fungi; phylum Basidiomycota; class Agaricomycetes; order Boletales; family Boletaceae; genus Boletus; species Boletus rex-veris. The sequence continues at coordinate 1,855 of JBBPJQ010000779.1, forward strand.
TGCACGAACCCAGGCAAGCCTTCATGGAGGAAGTTGCTGTATGAGGGAGAGGTAGGAATTGAAATATCAACACTTTCTGAAGTTCTGAAGTGGGTGTGTCGGAACGGTGAGAGGGAAAAAGTGATCGAAATGTTTGAGCCACAGCTCTGGGGTACAAACCATGTATTGAACAGCATCAAAGGGGAAGTCGAGGTGTAGATAGAGATCTTCTATTACCTGCTGTTCTCTGAGAGTGAGTGGGATATTGGTCCATGGTCCCTGGGAGTGGCTCTTGCGGTTCAGGGATTCTTGGAGGATGTCATAGAACATTTGCTCCAAGATGAGCTGAACACGGCTTTTCAGGGGATTCTCAGGCTCCAATTCTGCATCATCATCAGAAGGAATGACAGGACGATTTCCCCCACCATGTTGATGAAAATAGTTGACATCAGGACCCTGAGGATGACCAGGATCAGGAAGAGGAAGGTGGTTGAGAGAGTGGCCAATCTCCGGGAGGGGTTGTTTTTGAGGTCGGATAGAACGAACTTTGATGGTTTGATTTGAGGTACAGTTGTTGGTTCTTTGGGCATGTGATTGTCTGTGGGCTGGTTGGAGCACAGCAACTCCGACCATGTGACGAAGCTCATTGATTGTGCCTTTTTCATAAGCTTGAGGGATCATATGGGTTTCATAGGTCTTGGAATATGGAATTCGATATACATGTGTGCTTGTGTCCCATACCACATTGCATAGGAAATAGACTCCAGCTTCATACATAAGGGGTTGGGTGCGGGCATTCAGATCCTCGGGATCATCATTTGGGTCCTTGAGAACCTCAGGACAGGTCTGCTTGGCCAGGCTATGCAGATGATAGTCTGGAGTGCGATGTACTCTGTTGAGAATCCAAATGACCATGGCACCAAGAGCAAGAGTGCTCTCAGTAGAGTGATTTTTTGGTGGGGTGTCAGAAAAGTTCGAAATGATGATGTGGGCTGCCGCAAGGCAGAGGAATTTTAAATACCTGCAGGGAAGAACAGGGTGTCTACGATCAGTTTGATCTCTCAGTGAAAGGCAAGAGATTCACTGACCACCAACAGTTAGCAGGGATTTGCACCATGGTACGATTGATTAGTCGGGAAGGGAATTGGGTCAACACATCATGCACATGTGCCAAGGAAACTCAGACTTCCAGCCTTGCACAGCCTTCATGAGGTCTAGATCTATCACCCCTTCTCTCAGCCTCTCCAGTACAAGCATAAAGGATCTCTCACTGTTGCTCAAGATCCCGCTTGAGCTTCAGGCAGACACAATCAGCAAGCAGCTCTGAAGGCTTCCTGTGGGAAAAGATGCCTTGGTGGAGCTGATATGAGACCGCCTTTTCTGTAGTATACACCTGAACATAGCGAATGATCTTGGAGTGCGTATGCAGGGTCCAGCGGAAACCTGCAAGGTCCTTGAGATGCATTTGGTTGTCGACAAAGTAATGTCGATTATTGCGAAGCACCTCTCCAACATTTTCAAGGTCAGAAAGAAGATATCGAACAAGAGCTTTATGACCATGGGTTTTCCAGGTGACAATTTTTCCGGGAATTCCAAATTCCAACCTGATGTCAACCAGCCATTGATCCCAGTTGATTGAATCCAAGTCCAGAACTCAGGTCAGATCCTCCAAGGCATTGACGTGCTCATGGATAGGACCATGTTGAACATCATCTTCAGGCTCTTCATCAGCACCATCCAGGTTGTGGACTGTTGCCCCCTTCCAACCACGCAGTTCATGACCGAAGTAAGCATCACAAAAATAGGGACAGAGTGTTTGAACCCGCTCCAAGTATGAGTGAGAGAATTCGCCAAGAAGATGTGTGGGGATATCGAGAGATGAGAGATGGAGATGGCCGGCACAATCTCGGCTAGTTTCGACTGCAGATAGGTAGTCCTGAGGCCAACGACTCCCTTGGTTTGGCATGAGATGTAGAATGAGGGGACGGAGACACCGGTTATATATGGACTGTAGATTTTTTGTGGGGATCTTCTTGGACTCTGCTCTCTGGTACATTCAAGGAAAAAATACATGGGTGACAGACCGATTCACAACCTTTCCAAGGGCTACATTGGGGATGGAGTACATGGGAACATAAACAGGATTATTCTGCTCAGAATGAGGTTAGAATCTGTACAGGACTATGCACATAGGATGGGGGACCCACATGCTCATCAATGGCAAGAGAATTGACGTGGTTGTTCGTGGCAAGTGTGTCCCTGAACAAGGGTACAGGCCAGATGGTAAGGGAAACCCAGTAGGGGAGGGTCTTGGTCATTCCGATCAATGAATTGAAATCACAAGTCACTGTGACATTACGGATATCCAGTTGGCCTTGTAGGACATTGAGAGTGATGCTATCTTGGGTTTCTAACAGTACACCGTGCTGACCAGCTAGAACAAATTTGAGAAACTGGAGTTTGTTGTTCCGATTTTGCCCCATTCTTTGGTAGTATCCTGCTGCTTCCACAACAAATTCAGAAAGAGTCAATTGGTCGGGTTCATCAGAGCGATCGTCAGGGTAAGGTCGGCTGGGCATTGTTAGAAAGTTAGGGAGTTTGTGGAAAATTGAGTGCTAGGTTGAGAGTGACATGATGAAATTGAAAGGCAGACCAAGTTACCGAGTGTGGTTGATACCTTCGGCACTATGGGAACCTAATCCAGGTTACGCCATTATATGCACGTTACTTCTGGATCAAAGAACCAAAGGAGGCCAAAGAAACACCAAGGGTGTTCCACAACCCCATTTAGTAATGCAGACCTAATTACATACATTGATGGGGCTGATGGGTCGGATCAATCAAGGAACCCAAGCAGGCTGAAGAGTGGACTAACAACCTAAGTGGGAAAGACCATCAGGCCTTCCTGCAGTGACTTTCAACAGTGCCAACTTGAACCAAGCCTAATTATATACATCAACAGGGCCTGGGCCTTTGAATGCTTCAGCTTAAAGAACTGAGAAAGGAGGCCACAGAAAGGACTACATTTGTTCCGGCATTCTGAACTATGGGACTCAGACCTATCCACATTCCACTCGAGCATCTATCTATGCTTTACCTTTACCTTTTCCATGGCTCGGACAACTGCTACCCTTGAACCGATGCATACCCTCAATAATTCTATGGTAGGGGGCTGGGAAGAATCTGAGGAACCCTTAATGGTAGGTGTGAGACGTGCAGGACCACGTGGTTTGACTCCTGTTGTCAATATTTGGCCATGGTGAGATGAAGTGAGAAAGAATGAAAGTGATGATGATGATGGATCAGCGATGGGTGGATACTCTGGATGGGGCTGTGATGAAGAAGTTGTCCCGCAATCTAAATCCAATGGGTGGAACTCCAGCCTCGCCTTTCCCTCTTCAGAATCATCTCCAAACAGATCCTTCATCAATTGGGTCTGAGAGTCTGTTTCAAGATCGACATTCCAGCCAGGGGGAGTGTTAGGAGCCACAGAGGCAGCAGGGGTTGGAACGGGCTGGTTGAACTCTTCCTCAGGCTCTCTCTCTATTTCTGGCACTGCAGTACAAGGGGAAGCTCTGGGAGTGGTAATTTGAGTCCCATCCAACATCTCCAGATCATCATTTGGATTTTTAAACAAGGCGGAATGGTGAGCCAAATATGATGAGGCACTGGAAAACCCCTCATTTCCCTTTCCTGGCATACCTATAGAAGCAGAGCTACTGGGAGCCACCTGCTTTAACTTTTTAGGGTTTATGGAAACATGCTCGGTAGAAGCAGGGAATGTTGGTATACTGTGTTTAGCGGAAAGGTTCACAGGTGAGGGAGGTTGTTTTGAGGCTGTTCCCCTGATCTTAACTCGAGGTTGTGGTTGAGGAGGTTTTACTACGTGATGTTTTGGATGTTCCGAACCTTCCAGGTCGGTTTCGGCAGCCCTGGTGAGATCGGAGGGGTCCTCTTCATTAAATAATTTCACTAAATGTGGAGTGAATTTCTAGAAAGCATGAAATAAAATGATGGGACAAACATATATTTTCATCCATTCCAACAAAGGCAAGGTTGTTAAGGAAGACATCCAGAGTTCCTCGGGCAACCAGGTGATAGAAGTGAACCTGCTTTTGTTGAGGAAACCTATAAATACAGCCACGGAGTTGTTCGTCATCCAATGCAGACCAGAGAGTGTCCTGTACAGATGGTTAAGCTAAGAGGAGCAATGTAGATGGGAAATAGGGACGGATGGCAATGACCATTATATTGGCACATGCCAGGTTAAGACTGACAGTCCCAACCATGGACAGAATGAGCACTTGAGCACCAGCATCACGGGTGGAGGACCTGAACTCATTGAGAACAGACTTGCGCTTGCTATGCGGGGTTTTCCCATTCAGTGAAACGACCTAATATCCTTCTATGATAAAACAGTTGTTTGTTCTATGCGGTTCACAGCTATGCGGCACTTGCAATGAGTTTGTCTGATGTCAAGGAGTTCGGCAAGAAGATAATCACGTGAAGAAGGCAAGTTAATGTCTCTGATATGATTTCAAGGACTAGAACTAGAGGACAAGAGGGAAAGACCAAGAGAACAAGACTGGGAAATACATGGTGCTAGAACGAGCCTTTATATACTATGGAGAAAGGTGCATAGACCATGCTGTGTATGTATGTGTGTAGGAGGCAAGGCAAGTGATAAGCACTGCCGAGATACGAGTGTCTATTATCATTGGATGATAAGTAAGATGAATCAATAGAGAGGAACATGATGTATGCACGCGGTGCATAGCCAATAACATGAGGAGTGTGCATGGGCACAGCCTAGTGAGCACAAGGGGAAGGCGAGGTGAACATGAGGTAGAGGTGAGGTGAACACGAGGTAGAGGTGAGGTGAACACATGGTGTCCATAAGGTGAGGTAGAGATCCAGCAAGATCACGTGTCTTGATAAGATAAGAGAAGTGTCGTCAAGATTTGATAAAGATGATAGGGGCAAGGCGAGCGTAACATTCAGCTCTACAGTCTTGATATTGTACAGTGAGAGAACCTGGATAGATGTATGACCTGAGTAACAACACAAAGAACTGATGGATGAATGGACAGACATACATCACGAATTGCAGCATTTGAGGATAGGAAGACGGAGAAGATAACCACATGATCGCACTCAGCATGGTGTACCTCCTCAGCCATAGCAGAATGGTCTATTTCAAGGGTCTGACCATCATCAGATACCCTGAGCGGCTTGACATTGTCTTTCTGGAGATGGTGATGCAGTATCTTAGCTAGCACATCAAGCTTCATAGAGGCCATATTCTGCCATTCACTGATAGAACCAGGCTTGCTCCAGCTATGGGTGGGGGAACAAGGGCTCATGTAAGGATATAGGAGTCCACGATGGAATTCAATATAGAAATTCTAAGGGAATAGCAATAGTTAGAACGGGAGTGTTGGAACACATCGGAAACATCAGAACACATTGGAAGCATCAGAACACATCAGAACACATCAGAAGTGTCGGAACACATCAGAAATAGTGGGGAAGTAAAGGTGAATGGCCAAATGGGAAAATAGAAACTCATGCTTGTAGAGCTAACGAGTGTTGTTGCTGGCTTATTTTCTATCATCTGATCAGTGAGGGAACTCAATGCTTTTTTCTCCCATTGATGTAGCTCCAGGAGTAGGATGTGCTCTCAGTACGGTTTTAGGCCAAAAGTCTTGTGACCCTGATAGTCAATTGAATCAAGGGTGCGGCGAATGATGTGCTTTGCAAACGTGTCTCTAACAAAAGGGATGTGTTTTTGAACACAGGGATAGTACTTGGTCTGGGTTAGGTCATGAGAGCCTTGGCCAGCAAGTCGGGCACAAAGGTGGTTTCCAGCCTCATCAGACTGTCGCTCAGCTTTATGATCTTTGGCCTGTGCACGGATCAATTCCTGTTGGACCTCATCATATCAGCTTTTGTTGAAAAATGGGCGAATGCCCATGAAATGACCCATGACCCATAGATCCTGTGAGAATATTATGTATGGGAGAGGAAAGGACCAGGAAATGTGTACCTGCAATTTTGTCATGACTGGAGTGGCAGTCATGGCTACCATGAAGGATGAGCAGCAACGGAGAGTATATGCTGCAGTGGGCAATTTGTTGAACTTGCGTACAACATGAGCCTCATCCATGATTATGGCAAGATAGTCTTGGTTATAAACGGTGGAGCTGACGTTCTGACCATACCATCCGGATCGTTTGGGTTCTCCCTCAACATTCCAAACAATATCTGCAAATACGGTGGATGCATCCTCCTGGAGGGCCTGGAAGAAAGGTTTAGGGTAATGCCAGGAGTTATTGGCAATCACTGTGACTCACTTTCTCTGTGGCCAATATTATGCGATGAGAAGGGTTATGGTGGCTTTTCGTGAAGATATCAACCCACCAGGTTTTGCGAGTGCTGGGCTTGCCAGTATATGGGAATAGGTCAAAAGAGCCACATTTGAGGAAGCATTCAATCTCCCTTGACCACTGGGCATGAAGGTTGACGGGGCATACAATGATGAAGGGGTGGTCAGGTATGTTACCGTCCTGACCTTGCCATTTCTGGTGGGCTATAACGGCATCAGGATGGGGGGAGCTGAGACATTGTGTGTAAACATACCAAAGGCACCAGAAAATGTGCCATTTTTGTCAAAGAAATGGCGGTAGAAGGCTAAGCATGCAATGACACCTATTACCTGCAGGGTCTTCCCGATACCGACACTGTCCATGAGAAGTACAGGCTCACCCTCGAAGGCGTGCTCGAGCATGCGATAAATGCCAATAAGTTGATGCCAGTGGGGGCTCAAGGGCTCACAAGGATTAGTCTCAGATGCAAGCCACCTTTCACCTTCTTCACTCCATGGATCCGTCATTCCATCTGGATCAGTGTATTTCTGGAAGAAAGGGAGCACCTGGGTATCCTTGAAACCAAGATAAGACCAAATTTCTTCTTCTGATAGTTCCAATAGATTTTCCGTGCCTTTGTTCCAGACAAAATTGATGGGACAACCCTCAGGCAATTCAACTTGGATTTCAGCATTGTTAGAGTCAATGTTCTCGAGAGCAGTTCTGACAAGTATCTCAATATCCTGGACATCTTGCTTGGATGTGAGTTTTTGGAGAGCATCTCGGAGAACCTTTGGTAGCTCTATAACAAACCGCATTGAGACATGATCCATGTTAACCATATAAAACGATGCTCACTTTCAACAACATCATTCTCAGCATCATTATTCAGAGCACTGGCAAGCATGGCCTCCAGCATTTTCCGTTTGGCCTCAAGGTCCTCTGTGGTCTTTTTGTCCTGGTACCGGACAAGGATGGTAAAAACATGGCGAAGGTGGGTAAGATATGACTTGATCGTCTTGATTGATGGGACTGTGTCTTCCTGGGTGATAGCTAGAAAGAATGAACAAACTATGAGTTCAGGTTCCAACACCCTGAATGGTACACAGTCACCTTTCCATTCTTCCTCCAATATTTCCTGGTCCTTTTGGAGCTGTCGGGCCTCCTGGGATATTCCCTTCCGGTACCGATTCCACGTTTGGACTATGAGCACATCCACAAAGCACTTGATTTCCAGAACCAGGAAGTTGACATCATCTTCATATGCCGATTCACCGAATAGAGCATGCGCAAGGGGTGTTGTGACCACATTTGGAACCTGAGAATCCTCGAGATGTGGAAGCTTGATTATGAGTGAGCACTAGGCAATGTAGGACCCTTAGAAAAAGAAATAATGCTTGCCTGGCATTTCTTTGCCCATGCCATGACATCATACGGCGAGCACTTGTGCTTGGTGAAAACTTTATCGACACAATCATTCATCTTCCATCTCCTTCCCCAGTTTTCCTGAACCCACTTATTCCATGCAGTATGTCCAGCACGGTCATTGTCACTGAGGTTGTGGTTGGAATATCGGATCTGTTCTCCTGAGTCACTTGCAGACCAGAGATTTCTGGCATATGTTTTGACACCCTCAGCAATCCGTGTTGTCCAGGTATGGAAATGTGGAGCCTGAGCATCAGCATCCACACCAGGTTCCATATCCCAGGGCACACCAAGCATATGGGTTATATCCTGCCAGGTTGGGCTTGTCCACGGCAACCCTTCTGAATTGCCCAATATTAGCAATGCAGCAGCGATAGACAATGAAGGCATGGTGTGGAATTCAGTGATGGGATATGAAAATTTAGGCTGTCAGATCCACAGCAGGAGGTCGATGCTTTATGAGAATAATAAGGTTTGACTTATTGGAAGCAGTGTACACCGATTGGCTGCGTGAGTGGAACTTTATATTTGATCTGGAAAATCAGCAAGGCTCAGGCCCAGGGCCAAGTCCCAAAAAGCACCTAATGAAACTCGACATTACTGAAGACTGAAAGTTACATATTGAATGTAAAAACAAAAAAGGTTGTGGAGAATACGTGCTATCAATGACCTTCCAATCTGGCTTCCGCGATGTAGATAACAAGGGGTCGCTGATAACCTTACAAACAGGTCAAAAGCTAGAGAAAGATAAGAAGGGTGCAATATATTCAACCCTAAAGGAATTCAAACACAAGCTGATGAATAGGAGGACAAGGAATAGGAAGTCCGAAGGTCCCAGATGAAGTCCGAGGTTTCGGACAGGCACGATGAATCAATGGAAGGACACCCGAGAGACACCTGAGCGCTGGATTGTGAAGGAGAAAGTGTAGAGAATACGGGACTTGAGCGAGAGCGAGGGTAAGTCGTGCAACAGGCACCAGACTTCATATTGGAGACGTTTGAGACGACGAGGGATGAGAAAGAGATGATCAACACTGACTGGGCGAAAGATGTATTCAGAAATCCAAATACAGATATTTATAGTCTCAGAGCACACTCTGGACTTAATGGTAACCAAGGACAAGGTAAATAGAGAGATGAAACAAACAATGAATGTGGGACGTCATGAACTTTGACTAAGTCCTATTGACATGTCAATCCTCAAGTCCGAGAACCACATGATTCAGGAACAAACACGAGGTTGTCACGGTAAATGACGACACTCATGAAACAATCCTGCAATTGAGTTTTGGAACATGAATAATTGATTACGAACCAATCAAAGAACACCTGACATGATCTGAACGGACACAGGACATAGAACTTGCAATACGAGGGTTCGGACTTGCAATGCGAGGATGAACGCTTCGGACTTCGTTCGGATTTGATGAACAAGCTTCGGACTTCAATAGGATGTGATGGGGACGAGGTGTCGAGGACTGCTAGTGAGTGATGAGATGGCTAGATGACGTCGTACCATGTCAGGGAACATAGCTTCCCTACAGCAAGTTTTGGGGTTCCAGCAGTCTGGATTGGCTTTTATGGTCAGGGACATCTTAAGGGATATAACGTGGTCTAGACTCTTTGAGTGTCGTTTGAAAATGCACTTCCATGCCCAGAACTATGATTCTGAACTTGGAAGTGGCTTAAGTAAGCTGCCCTTCCTTCTTTTCTTCTGATCACGCAACCTTAGGCTGTAGTTCCAAATGCTTCCAGATGTTTTCTCTGCCTTTCTGACCTTGGAACCATGTTGAACGTTTGGGCTGCATATATGTGCTCCAAAATGTCAATCATGCTTCCCAAGGATGAGTCTGGGTGACATAGCATGAAGATTAACCTGGCTGAAGTGCCTTGATGCATGGATATGATTCTGTGGAACTGACATGTAAATGGTAGCAACTGTGATTGAGCCCTTCCAGTGCTCATATTTTGGTTTCCTCCCAACATTTCACTCTCATATTTCCATGCAAGGAAACTCACTTGTTCACATACATGACATGGACACACTCATTGAGGAACCCCAGATGCAACCCCAACTCTTTGTTTCCTTTCCCCAACACCCATGCCCTTCTCATGTGAAATTCTATCACTGTAAAGCCTTCTTGGCATTTCACCATCTCAACTGCCAACTTGAGCAAGTACGTGGCTTCCATCAACTCTGAATCCCCCTTCACAATATCCAATACATGTTGCATATGGAAGTCGAGCAGATGACAACACCCTAAGACATGTTTTCCCTGTCTCATGGCCCATTCTCCCATGGCTGAGTTCCAGGCTTCCTCTGTCTCAGACTGTGAAGGTTTGAATGATCAGTCATTAATTCATGTCATATTTCACTAAGCCACACTACCATGTCTGCGCTCTCAACCACAGAGGCTACTTCTCTTCCCTGAAATGTGCCAAGTGTCCATCAGTCTTTGCATTGTGTGACCTTTTAACATGACATCTTACCTTGTCTCTGTTCCCTGACTCATGGACTGGAACGTGACTTTTCACATGTTCTATAGCCAACTCTTCCAGTAGTGCATTTGCCACCAGCTGACAGTCTGCCTGAACCCACATGTCAAATATTGACTCCCATTTCTTCTGTTGCTTGAAGTTGAGGTTCAGATAGATGACACCAGGTTGAAGGTCAGATTGCAATCTGTCCCTCCGAACCCGTTGTGCAAATGACTGAATGATTCTTTGTGTTCCTATCACATGCATACCTGTTCCTACCACCAGCAAGAGATCAATTGTCCGCTCTCCAGAAAGGTCATGTTCCTGAAATTCCGTGATCTGCTGGCCATTTGGATGTTCCTGGCCATACAGAACCATGTCCGGAATTAACCGTGGTATCCCTCAAACATGCTTCCCTGCCTCTCTCCTTGCCTCCTGTGTCATCTGGCAAGTTTTACAATCTGGAAATATCCCCTGCATCAGTTTATCCTTGTGCATTTTCTCCTCCTCAATTGCATGACAAGACAGGCAGTACAAGTACCAGAGACTTCCATGCAGCGGAATACATTTAGACTGTCTGAGCAGGTCTTCTGAACAAGCCCGATAATATGTTGATAGCCCAGCTTTGTGTTCCAGGCCATTGATGTTCTGTGTGTATGCCCATATCAATGTCCCCCTCTCATCTAACTTTTTCATGAGTCTGTGAAATGTGGTGGGCTGAGTCTTCTTGGTCACTTGAGCTAGACTCACCAAGAAACGCCCAAACAATGGCCTCTGTGTTTCATCCTGGATAGAATTACCTTAATTCTTCCATGACCCCTGGATCCTCACACTCACTGTGATCATGGAATGTTGGAACATGTCCCTCAGCTTCATTTTACTTAGCTCTGGGACCCCCAGAATCTTCTACTTGCTTCGGAAATCGGAAATCCCTGCTTCCATGGAAATCCCCACCCCTGAAAAATGACATTGCATATTTCCAGCCACTCCTGCCTAGAATGCTTACCACATATCAAAACAATGCCTTTTGCATGCAAGATGGCTGATAGGAGAGGCTGGGTGAAATGTTCCTCTTTTTTAAAGGAGCACTTTTCAAAGGGCATGATTGTGCCGAAGGTATTGGGGGGTGATCTGAAAAGGTGTGGAAAGGATATTACCTAAGTTGAGGCGCCAGCCTTCCTCAGCTTCGGACCTTCAAGTCTACCTTCCGGTCCAGAACACCCTTCTGAAAGGAAAGGAGTGCCCAGTTCTTCGCAGGGCTTCTCTGATAACTTGGCCTTGTGGGAAAATTAGTAATAACAACGTGGTTCACCTTTCCTCAGGAAGCCTGTGGGGCCAATTGAGAACTGTGCTGAGACTAGATGGGCCATGGAACTGGATCCCGCTCTATGGGGTATAAGTGAGAGTATATATGCAGCTGTATATGTGATTGCATGCCGGTGGGACTTACACCCATCTGTACACCAATATACCTTTGGAATTTGATGAAAACTGCAGGGTTTGACTACTATGTACCAGCCGCGAAGCTTTCAAGCCATCTTGATGTTATTTTTTTAGGATTTCTGCCGTCTTGGAAATTCTAGGCCAAATATATTTCCTGCCTCTGGCTGGATGGAGCGCTCAAGAAAGGTTCACAAGTATGAGACGTGGTCAAAAAATCATCATCCCAGAGATATGGTGGGGTATGATATGGCTCTCTAGGTTGCTCGACAACGAGCTGATCCCAAGGGATTTGCCAGCTCTGTCAGATGCACTCTTTCACACTTCAAAACACACAGGACAGTCATCCTTAACTGTCTGAGGTACTGAAAGCCTTGCTGAATGTAGCCAAGTTCCATATCCACCAACTCAGGTGCAACAGATGTAATTGTCTCTTTTGTGACTCGGTGGAAAGAGGAGTGAGACACATACCATGGGGGTGTAATGCTGCACCAGCAGAGGAGAGATGAAGGTGGTTGATAGGTGAAGACTGCTGCTTGGTGGTATTGTGCTGTATTTCGCACATGAGCATGTCAGCATATCGCTCAATGGGGAATGATTAACGAATGTCGAGTGGTGATTGACCACTGACAATGCATGGTTGCAGTGCATTGTGGACATCCCAGACGACACGTAACATAACCCCAGGGGGATGCATGTTAGCCCAGATGCACCGACACACGCAAGGATAGGCTGCATAAGGTCTAGCAGTCAAGTTGAGGGCCCACATGGAGAGTTAGAGCACATGTGAAGAAGATGTAGATGCACCATGGATAACCCACGTGGCCACAATGTCAGTGGTGAGTTAGTGATGCGCTCGAACGAGCTAACTGCATCAAGAGATTGCACAAGCATGGGGGCATGGATCGAGTCAAGAGCCGGTGTGGATACACACCTGAAGATGCCCAAATGCAAGATACGAGAAGTGGAAACAATGAAGAGAAAGAGAAGCCCAGAAAGCCAGCCACAAAGTCACACAGACACCATGAACTGGTTGGAGGATAGTCCAGGTGGAGTTGAAGACCATGTAGAGTGTCGGTGAGCTGCAAACAGGGGTGAAGAGATAGCAATGGCGGTGCAACAGATGGCACTGGTAGTAAGCCGCAACAACCTACATTGAAGTTGTTGGCTCCAGACCGGCCAAGCCAAGGTCAACAAAGAGTCGATAATGCACTAAATGACCTAACCTCACCACTGGAACCATCAGGAAAAATGGCAAACACAGTGTTCAACGAGCCTATGCATGTCAAACTCAAAGGGGTGGCCACCCCATAATGAGGGCAGCGAGGGCTTCCTATAGATCGAATACAGAGCCACATTGGTAGAAGATGGGAGTAAGAGGTCAATGGGCGACACAGCATAACGAGGGCCGTGAGGGTTCCAAGTCGAATAGGTGAACCGGAAGGTGAGAACTAGTCACCTGAGCCCTCGGCCATCTGATTTCTTTTTAAAACAGGAAATCCTGCGTCAGATGGTGAGGTTGGATTCTCCAGTGTCTTGCGAGTCAAAAGCCATTGTTCTTATGGAATTCTGATGTGGCGTTTACCTTACTCGACCAATCAAAGTTATGGTATGAGCTTCGTCGTAATTTCCGCAGAGTAATCATTGATTGTTAGGAAATGCCCTTAACATGTCTCGGGACTGGAAGAGAGTGACTGGAATACTGGGGCAGGGTGAGAATTTTGGTAGCAGGCCCAGATCTCGAGGTCCTTGAAGGTCTTCATTGTTGCATCTTGGCCAATCTTCTACGTTGAGGCACATAGAAAAAGCTGAAGTTCTAGGTCTGGGGAGCACGTGAACGGAGGCCTGGAGTTTGACACGTTGCCTCCTGGATAGGCGTCTGCAACTCCGGCGCTTGTTCTCTGGTTCCTGGGAAAGAATGGGACTCTGGGATGTTGGCACATCGCCCCCTGGGTAGATGCCTCCCCTCTCTCATGTTTCTCCCTTAGCAGAACCCAGGATAGGGATCTGCACCTCAGCGAGGAGCGACTGAAGATGAGGATGGGAAACAGAGGCTGACTCAGAGTTTGACACGTTGCCTCCTGGGTAGGTGTCTGCACATCTGGCACTTGTTCTCCAGTTCCAGGGATAGAATAGGGCATTGGGAGGTGGGTACATTGCCTCCTGGGTAGATGCCTCCCCTCCCTCATGTTTCTCCCTTTTACTAACGGGGGTGGGCAAAGCCCACCACAGCGTGTGATGCTTATATAAGCCAAAAAAACACACTCAATTTGCAATGTAACAGCTAGCAGTACCATAGGAAATTTTGATCCATATATGATATCAAACAATTTATTTGACTGCAAGTAAGATATATGACAGTTGTGTAAAAGAACTCAATCTTATTTCAAAAACGAGTCTGAACAAAGTATTGACCTGATCAACAAAAACATTTTATCTGCGTGGAATGAAGCTCAGACTACTACAGAGTAGGATGTCAACATTCGAACATGATTAATATCTTTACATATTTCATATAGTATACATCAGTACTATATACGGCCATCTTTTCTACCTTAGATAGTTCTGATTTTTGCTACATACGCATACTGTTGACGAGAAGGACCAGCTCCTTTTTGATATTGCGGTGGTACCACCGCATTCGTTCAGTCACGTTGTGTGACTGACAAGTGAATATTGGAAAGCTATATACTAACCAATCGGTAGCGGCACCCTTGTGCCAAGTCCCCGACTCCAGGGAAATGAACCTCGGATTGGACTGTGGTCACTGCCCACCAAAGCAACAAAAGATATCAAGACGAGGATGTAATAGCACGAGATCAAGTATGTACAGGTTCTAAGATTGTTACGCTCGCCCCTTATTGCTGGATATCTTTTTCTTTCCTTTACTTACTCGTCAAACCCGCTTGTCTTATCCATTAAACAGGACTTTACTTTATCAAGTCACGTGATCTTATCACACTCGTCACATGTCTAGTCACGTGATCTTATCACACTCGTCACATGTCTAGTCACGTGCTCGGTCACATGACCTTATCTTGCCTTATCTCGGCTATGCTCCTCATGGCAACCTCGTGCTATTCCTCTTGACTCACTTTCCTTAATCAACCAATAGCAATAGTCACTCTTATCTCGGCAGTGCTTATCTTTGCCTCACCTCTAGTGCATGGTAACCAGTAAGCACACTATTTACTACTAATAGACATACACAGCATGGTCTGTGCACGATTCCCAATAGTATAAGTACTCGTAGTTGTAGTCACTTAGACCT
>JBBPJQ010000780.1:0-16803 GCA_038088795.1 Boletus rex-veris
GTAGAGGAACTGTATAGTAATTAGATAATTTATTCTCACAGTTCGGATTGTTCCCACGAGTCGCTTTGCAGAGAGCTGGACGTTTCTGGCTGAGAAAACCCTCCCCCACTACCGTGGGAGTCGGGGAAGATTTCGAGTTTGGGTCACTTGACGAGCATGACCTCCC
Source organism: Boletus rex-veris (assembly GCA_038088795.1). Classification (NCBI taxonomy): domain Eukaryota; kingdom Fungi; phylum Basidiomycota; class Agaricomycetes; order Boletales; family Boletaceae; genus Boletus; species Boletus rex-veris. The sequence continues at coordinate 167 of JBBPJQ010000780.1, forward strand.
TACCTCTGGTCGCTCCGCTGTTTCCAGCAGGCAAGGAACCCCTTCCTCCAGGCATTACAGAGGAAGACCGCGCACAGTTCTTGCAAGCCAAAAAATACCAGGCATGGATGTCCTATGGCATGGAATCATGTGCAGCCAAGACAGTCATCGCCGGCATCGGTGGTAAGTCTATACACCAACCCTGCACTCGTGACGATGGTGTACCCGAATTCAGGTTCAATACTCCGTAGGTCTCGGTATCGGCGCCTTCTTTTCCCTCATGTCGACCTCCTTCGCGTATGAGGATCCATATTTGCGGGCGCAGTCACAAGCGGGATTGAGCAATACCCAAAAGGCGCGCGAGATCTTCAAGGACATGGGCAAGGGGATGTGGAGAAGCGGTAAAGGATTTGGCAAAGTCGGCGCCCTGTTTGCAGGTATCGAATGCGTCATAGAAGGGGCAAGTCGTTCATGTTATGATTACTAACGTGTGCTGATGCTGTCGTCTTTTAGTACCGCGCAAAGAACGACATGGTCAACCCAGTGGCTGCCGGTTTCGTAGCGGGTGGAATTCTGGCACGACACTCGGGTCCCAAGGCCGTCTTGGGAGGTGGCCTGGCATTTGCAGCGTTTTCTGCCGCAATAGATTGGTTTCTCCGTCGAGAACCTGCAGAGTAAGCACGATTACAGTTGTTCGAAGCTGAAGGTATCTTATGCACACGTTTCAGTGACGACTAATTCTATATATGTGTAGACTCAATGTAACTTATTCCCCACTGTCGGACCCGAAACGCACCTAGACCATTGTATTCACTGCACTTAATACCGCGTTTAATGCATGACATTCCAGCTCGGACCAAGTTTGGCCTCCACATTTACTGACGACACGCGAACGAGGCGCCTCAGGGGGCTTTCTTGGCTCTCATCCTCGTCCATGGTGCAGCAGCGAGCCAGCCGGAGCCGCAGTAAAAAAGGCTATTGTATAACGCCTGTATCACACTGCTCTTTCTCAATCGCCGTTGACTCTCCTGAGTGGTGACCTGGTCTTTCCCTTCGATCCACCCCTCTCCGAAAACGTGGCCGGACAAGGACGACAGGCCGAACGCGGTGTCGAGACCTCCATCACGGCTGTCTCTACATCATGCGCGTAAAACTCTTGCGTATACTTAGGATGAATCGAGGGAATGAAAATGGAGGAACATATTCCAAAATGATCACCAGCATCCATCCCCATCATCCATTCGCTAGAAGTTTTCTGAAGCTGTCAAAAATTTCAACGTTAAAGAGTTGAATACAAAGCATCCGAAAACGTCGTGATGTGTCTGATATCATCTTGCTGGCTGGGATGGACGAGACAGGGACATGCACGAAAAGTAGAGGAAGCCCTCCTTCACCAACAAATCCATGTAGCGTTCTGGTTGCCGTTGCTTCGTCATGCAAGGTTGGAGTGAAAACGTTTTGCTGTAAGTAAAGTCCAGAGTGGTAGATGCACGGGCTGCAGTGCTGCATCACGACTCTGTTCCTGGATTTCTCCCGCTAGATTCGAACGATGCAAGACACCAGCACAAAAGCTCAAGTCAAAGTAATGTATATACAATACCATTCGCTTTAAGTTCCTAGGTTCAAAGGGTACTCAGTTATGTCTATGGCAACAACAACCACAGCGCGAATAGCTTTGAGAAATTAGGCGTCCCCAGACCAGTAACAGGGTCCCATCCATCGGCTGTGTTGTAACCGGCTGTACCGCAACCGGGATTACTGCCCTCGATAATATCGTTGAATGTGCAAGCAAACTCGGGGGAGTAAATCTAGAGAAATGAAGTGGATTGAGTGACCTCATTCATCGTACCTGATCATGAAGCTTACTGTCGGGTTAATAAAACCGATGGGCCCCTTCCCAAGAGCAAGTCGGGCATCATTGATCATCGTGAAGATTGCTCCAACGACTGGAGAAGAACAAGAGGTCCCATAAATAAGTTGGAATTCGCCGTCCACCTATGTAACGAGGACATTAGAAGGCTACAAGAGCAAACATGTTACATACAGCAACGACGTAATTTGCCCCGTTGGCCGAGATATCGGGGTATGCGCGAGACTGAAACACTTTGTTAGTATCTGGGCTACCAGTCCTGTGACACGAAAAGCCGCACCGTTCCAGTCGAGTTCCAGATTGACGAGGGATAGTCAGGGCGGTAATTCGTCAAATAGTGGTCCACAACATTCTTCTGGTACTCGGGCATCGCAAAATAGTTGCTGAATCCACCTCCAGAGTATATCATTTCCATACAAGCTGTCTCCGGATCGAATACAGTAGCATTCGGCTTCACCATCGTAGCACCGACAGATGTGACATATGGACAAGTCCCAGGAAAGCTAGGGTTGAAAATATGTCCATTGGCGCTTGGTATATCTGGAAGCAGTAATGAGATAGCCGCGCGGTATGGAATCAGGTAAACAGTCCTCACGGCTGGAATTTAGACATGAGCCATTGATTCCTGCTACGCCATCATCTCCGGAGCTATACAAAATCGTGATACCCATAAGTCCGAGCTTCCCATACTCGGCACACTGCCGCCCAGCGTAGAATGGGCTGAGATCAGCCTCGTTATATCCATACGATGTCGAGATCACGGATGCAGGTTTCACAGTTCCACATGCCTTAGGACCTTTCAGCTTGTAAGATTGAGATAAACAGCCTGAAGATATACAAACAAACCCGTGTAACCACCAGGTAGGTTATCAGGATAAATAGCATCTTGGGTAGGATCATCACCACCCTCGAAAGTACAGTAGCTGCCATCGATAGCGTCGAGGAAGTCATTGAACGAAGCACCTACCCAGCCATCTCTATTAGATATCCAAGATGGCACTATGGGAGCACAGTCGCACCTTCTGGTAGGTCACCAGTTTGATAGAGTGTCACAGTTTGCTTTCCGGTGACTAATGACATGCCATATTGTAAGTCCAAGTCTGACTCTCCGTTATGACTGTGTGTTGTCTGCGCATAACCTACAAATGAGATATGAGCATCTACACGTGCTTCACTGCAGAAAATGTCCCTACCCCCATCGATCGAGACCAAATAAGGCTCCTTGCCAATCAGGTCAGCGGAATAGTTCCGCGCGAACATCTGCAGGTCACTCTGCAGATAAGCCTGTGGCGTATATTCCACTGTAACACAACAAACGGTGAGCGCAGATCGAAACCCTGCGTGGGGATATTGATATCCACTGACCGATACCGTAGCTGTTCTTGTCCGTAGCAACAGGGTCATAGAATAGATCATAGAGTGTTCGGAGACAGATCGGAGTGATGTACTTGTCACACTGCTCCAGCTTACCTATGATACCAGAGACTGTACCAGTCGTCTTCGGGGTATTACCGACTCCTGGTTGTCCGATATCACGAGCCGGCGGTGCACTTCCACCACCACCACCACCACCAGAACGACGGGTGAGCTTAGCGTCAAAGTGCACAGAAGGTGTAACGAAGTCGACATGGGGCTGCACATGCGGTGGAAGGTAGTATACCTCGCAGGCTTGTTACTCTCGCATCAGATGACCGGTTGCAACCAAGATTTTAAACAACTCACCTACGTGCTCTTTACCAGACACGTGTGTGTACACATTGTACTCTGTGTTCATCAGCTGTTCCGCTTCCTCGACGGTTACATTTACTTGAATCCACCCTTTGGTGCGACCCAATGAAATTCGCTCCTTGCCGATGCCGCTCGCGATCAACCAACTACGAACAATGTCGACTGTCTCATTGCTCGGCGCGAACGTGCGTGCAATATCAGTTGCGGTCCAATGTCTACCGTAGTTCGGAGATTTTGGGTGAGAGACATCATAGAGGTAATTTCCAATGTCCTCAATATTTTGCTGCTTCAATGCAAACCGCAGGGGAATGGTCGAGGTAAGGTTGTGGCGTCTGTTTAGAGCCCAACCCGAGGGGATGTGAGTGCGCTTTTCATGAACACTGTAATCGGTCAACAACGATCCTGCACTGGATAGTAGAGCGAGGGAAACAGCCACCAGCGAACACCATGGCGAGCGCATCGCGGGTTAGAGGGTTAGACGGCCAGTTGCGTGGGTAGAACGAGGGTGAAACTCCTCGTGCATCATCTTATAATGGTCGGACCCAGGGGCGCAGATTGGCGGGCCTGATCACTAGGACCAAACGAGTCGCGATGCGATAAAGAGCATGCTACATTCTCACGTGAGAACCAATGCAGGCATGAAACCTGGTAGCCTTGTGCTGGAGGGATTTGATGCAACCAAGAACAGGGGTACAAGTCAGATGTGGATCTGGATTTTTGAGGACAGCCCACATGAATGTCGACAAGTACTGCACAAGAATCAATGATGCTCGTAGAGTATCAGAGTTACTGATTTCCAACAAGGTCTCACCTCCTAACTTTCCAACCCAAGCAGTGTCCACGGTCAGTATCCGCCAGCGTATGCGCATCTGTCATCCAATGAGACTCGACAACAACCGACTCAACCGGTATGATGCAAATCACCGTCGCCCACAAGAAGAGTTGTTGATAGGTTGCATGGAGTAGTACTCCCATGGGAACGAAGAGTTTTTCGACCAAGGGCCCTAGTACGGTGTTTGCTGGTCGTATTAACCCGGAGTTCGTGTCCAGGCTACATGATTTCTCCTGATTCCTTGTGACCTTCAGGGGCCTCTGAAGTCACCGAGGTATTTAATTAGGCTCTAGGCTGCGCAGCATAATAAGAGCAGCACACTACCGGTCTTTGTAGCGAGTTGGAAAACACCACAAACAATGAGCTTGGAAGTGCACGGCGCAAATATTGCTGAACGTCGTCGGGGCCACACAGCCTGGCAGTCTGTGAGGACTTTGAACGAAAATTTCCCAAAAATCTCCGATCAAAAAATGCTGATATGGCGGCAGCGGAGCTACTAGACGCTCGCGAAGCACGCCAATGCATCTCTCAACTGGCAACGGTCTCTTTGGCGAATATCATGATGCCCTGAGCTTACTTTTCATCCACATTACCGTGAGTCATTTGTTCTAAGTCGTCAAGGCAAAGTATTGAACGCGAAGGGCCTCGGCGAGAGTCGTCGTCGAAGCAACTTTTGATAAGAGATCTATTGCATATCTGCGAAAGGATTAACAGCAGCAACTATGATAGTGGTGCATATTCCATGTGCAAGTCTCGATTGGCACCGCTTCCCAGTCCCCAGGGTTGTGATTGTTCCTGTCGCTCATCGTATTATAATCCACTCGTGGGCCCATACTGAGTCGCGTTTCTGAATATAGACGCCAAGGCACTAATGAAACCACTGTCACACAGTCTCGGGCAGTCGTAGGGCGGAAATAAATGCCCAGCCCTCCAGTAACGCTACACATACTGCTGGTTCCGTACCGTATGCCAATTTTGGGACAATGCAAAAAGATGAAGTTGAATGGAGGCGGGGATAGTAAGTCCTTGTGGCGGGCGTGCAGATAGATGGGCCGATCATATATTGGTCTACTGATAGAGCCCTAAGGGGGTTACCAGTGCGGACACCAAGGCGGATTGGAAGGGAACGGGTAGGTGGCGAGTTGTAGTTTTGTCAGCTCAAGGTCAGTCCTGGTTAGACGGGGTTCACTTGGCAAAGGACAGTAGAGACGCCTGGGCTTCCTTGAATAGACGAGGGCTGTGCAAGCGGGGGAAGAGGCAGGTGAGGATGTGCGCACGCAATCAACCATGTACAGCTGCTCCGACGTCGGAACCACTGGCAGGAAGAAGGGTGGACTTGCGTCAACCAGGGCTTGTGTCCAAGCCAAACAAGTCAGCTTCTAATGTATCAATGGTACCGTTATCGTTGGTAAAGCTTCATTGTTTGACGATTCCGCCATGCGGGGGACTTACGAGGGTTTGCTTCTCGCTACCTCCGAGTCTGAATAAACTAGGGATGAACTACACAGGATCAGAGGGCCACCGAGAAACGAAGGGAAATTCATACGTCAAATTCTAGGGGGTCGCTCGCGCTTAGTGCTCAAGCGTTCAAGCTCCAGCATAGCCTAAGCTGCAGTGTTATGTAAAAAGGGCACCCTAATTTATTGTGGTAGCACAAATGAATCAAATCACAGAGTGCTCAGTCACATCTAAGGCAGTGACGACCACAGCGCCAAAAGTTTTGTGAAATTGAGTGTCCCCAGACCAGTAACGGGGTCCCATCCGCGAGTCACGTTGTATCCTGTCGTGCCGCAACCGGGATTATTACCTTCAGTAATGTCGTTGAATGCATCAGCAAACTCGGGGGAGTAAATCTAGAAAGAGGAAGAGGAATGAGGGACCTATTTCATTGCATCTGATCACAAAGAGGCTTACCGTGGGGTTGACGAACCCGATGGGCCCCTTGCCCAGAGCAAGTCGGGCATCATTGATCATAGTGAATATTGCTCCAACGACTGGAGAAGAACAAGAGGTCCCATAGAGGCGCTGGAATTCGCCGTCCACCTGTGTAACAAGAGATCTGAATAGAAGGCTACGAGAGCAAGCCTATTGCATACCGCAACAACGTAATTTGCCCCGTTGGCTGAGATATCGGGGTATGCGCGAGACTGAAACGTTTCGTTAGTACTCGATCCATTGGCCCTGTGACTCGAGAAAGTCGCACTGTTCCAGTCGAGTTCCAGATCGACGAAGGATAGTCAGGGGGGTAATTCGTCAAATAGTGGCACACAGCATCCTTCTGGTACTCGGGCAACGCGAAATAGTTGCTGAATCCGCCTCCAGAGTATATTTGGTCCATACATGCCGTCTCCGGATCCAGTACAGTTGCGGCCCGCCTCACCATCGTAGCACCAATAGAAGTGACGTATGGACAAGTCCCAGGGAAGGTGGGGTTGAAGATATATCCATCAGCGTTTGGTATATCTAGAAACGGTAATGAGATAGCCCTTCAGTGTGAAATCGAGTGAACAGTCCTCACGGCTGGAATTTAGGCAACGGCCATAGTTTCCCGCCACGCCATAATCTCCAGAGCTGTATAGAATCGTGATGCCCATGAGTCCGAGCTTTGCATACTCGGTGCACTGCCGCTCGGCGTAGAACAGGCTGAGATCTGCCTCATTGGAGCTGTACGACGTCGAGATCACGTAGGCAGGTTTCACAGTTCCACATGCCTCAGGACCTTTCGGTTTCTAAGATTAACATAACTAGCCCCAAGATAGGCAGACATACCTGTGTAACCACCAGGTCGGGTATCGGGATAAACAGAGTCTCTGGGGGGAACGTCACCGCCATCGAGGGTACAGTAGCTGCCGTCGATTGCGTCGAGGAAATTATTGAACGAAGCACCTGCCCAGCCATCTTTATCAGACATCCGAGATGACACTATGGGGGCACAATCACACCTTCTGGGAGGTCACCAGTCTGGTACAGTGACACTGTTTGGTTCCCGGTGACCAACGACATGCCATATTGCAAGTCAAGGTTCGACTCCTTGTGATAAGGAAAGTCCTGGTGTGTAGTCTGTGCGTAATCTACGAGTGAGATATGAGCATCTACGAGTGCCTCTGTAGAGGAAAACAGGTCCCTACTGCTGTCGATCCAAACCAAATTAGGTTCCTTGCCAATCAGATCAGCGGAGTAGTTCCGCGCGAACATCTGCAGGTCACGCTGCAGATAAGAGTTTGGGGTATATTCCACTGCAACGTAACACCCAACAAACCAAACATGAGCGCAGATCAAAAACCTGAATGAGCGTTCACTGACCAATACCAAAACTGTTCTTGTCCGTAGCAACAGGGTTGTAGAATAGACCATAGAGCGTTCGGAGACATGTCGGAGTGATATATGTATTGCACTGCTCCAGCCCATCCATGACCCCAGAGACAGTATCACCCCTCTTTGGGCCGGTACCAAATCCTACTCGTTGAATATCACGAGCTGGCGCCGCACTCTCACCACCAGAACGACGGGTGAGCTTAGCGTCAAAGTGCACAGAAGGTGTAACGAAGTCGACATGGGGCTGCACGTGCTGTGGAAGGTAGTATACCTCGCAGGCTTGTTACCCTCACATCAGATGACCGGTTGCAACCAAGATTTTAAACAACTCACCTACGTGCTCTTTACCAGACATGTGTGTGTACATATTGTACTCGGTGTTCATCAGCTGTTCCGCTTCTTCGACGGTGACATTCACTTGAATCCATCCCTTGGTGCGACCCAGTGCAACTCGCTCCTCGTCGATGCCGCTCGCGATCAACCAACTACGGACAATGTCAACCGTCTCGTCGCTCGGTGCGAACGTGCGTACAATATCTGCTGCGGTCCAGTGTTTACCGTAGCTCGGAGATTTTGGGTGAGAGACATCGTAGAGGTGATTTCCGACTCCTTCAATGTTTCTCTGTTTCAATGCGAACCGCAAGGGAATGCTCGAGGTAGGATCGTGACGTCTCGTCAGACTCCAACCCGAGGGAATATGGGTACGTTTTTCGTGAACATTGTAAGGGCTCAACAAGGGCTCTGCAGTGGAAAGCAGAGCGAGGGAGAGGACCACCGACGAAAGTGAACAACGCATCGCAAGTCGGGTGACTAGAGAGTGAAAACTGGTCAAGCATCATCTTATAACGGTCGGACCCGGGAGGCACCATGCGAGAATGAAGCTGTCAGATGTGCGAAGCGATTTGCGAGCCAACTCATCTCCTGATAAGTCGCGACAGGCCACGACCTGGCGAGATAGGGACAGGAGAGGCATACTTCGTCATTAAACCTGGAAACCATATGCCGGAACTGCTTATAAAACTTGGCAAGTACCGCTGGGCTACTGCTGGGCTAAGTAGATGTGACATGCGGATCTGAATTTTGGGGGAGAAATACATGTATCAGAGTCCTTATGTAATTCAAACACCGTCTCACCTTTCAAACTGTTTGAAGTGCCATGGCTTACCGGTGGAAAGCGGATGACGTCCGCCAAGCCAGCATCTGCATGTGGCGGATGGCATTCCGAGGAGTGCGAAGTGGCACGTCCCCTTTATCTACGGATCCGAACGGTTGCATCAACCATCAAATGAGATGAAACATACTGTAGATGGGATCAGAACATCGCGCACACACATCGTAGGGCACAGAAAAAAGGGCAACCAAGTCCAAAAACCCTCTACTGTTGCTGAGGGACTTCACATGGTCTTCCGGCCCATGGTTTGCCTTGCAACCACACGCCAATGTTTTCAAGGCGGCAGATGATCAATGTAATACAACGAAGCAGGCGCGTGAGAAACGACACAGCGCTACGGCGTTTTTGGTCTGGGTTTGAATGTGTCTTGTAACAATGTGCTTCAACGCATGGCGTCTCTGTATATAAATCTGGGTGATTGGTTGCGCTCTTGTCTGCGACCAGCTTCCTGTCACCCAGGCATTATGCGTCTACATACATAATAGACATTCGGTCGATGGACGCGTGGGTCACCCGGTGAGTCCGTTTGGTAACCGTCGCGGGAACAAAAAAGCGAAACCTTAGGAACGGACTTCATCCGAATCACCTTGCTTGGCAAGGTTATTAGTTGACGCCATATTGGTAACAAGATTGATTCGCAACGTTTCATCATAGATAACCAAAGGCGGGACGTAGACAAGAAGACGTCCATTTGAGTATGGGATACTCGAGCTACACGGCGTCTGAATTGGTTGCATGGGAATTGTTAGTTGGACGGGATTTTAGTGTGTCTGGTGAGCGGCATTAAAATGGGTGATGAAGTCACCTACACGGCAACGAAGGATATCGGTCTTGCCGAACGCACTCTGGCGGAGTTGAAAATGTGTTTCGACCTGCACGCCCTGGATATCATAGAAGCTGGTCAGACTCCCGCGTCGGAATGTTCCGGCCACTGGGGAGGTGAATCTCACCTTCTAATCATCCTCGCTGGATCTCCGTAGTCTATCTCCTGTTTGCTTATCAGCATCTTTCTCTTTATAGTTTCATAGGTTTACTACTTATCCGGAAATGTACGTGATGAAAGTAAGGTTGTGCCACATTTCGGTTTCCATTGGAAACGTGACTTATTCGTGTTTGAAAGACGCTCGCTGCCCGATTTTGCAGTTACATTCACGTTCTGTGTGATGACCGGGAGGTCTTGTTGGAATACTAGCCCCGCGTCCTCATTCGGACGGACGACAAGATGCTTGATACAAATACTGCCAAATGAATCAGTCCCTTCCAACCTGCATCGCTAATCAGAGAGACAGTGGGACACTGGTGGTTATCATCGAGACGTTTCCGAGTCGTCTTCTGTCCACTACAGCGATCCAGTAGGTGAGGGTTGCCGAGATATGGTCCAGACTCAGTGAAGGGGTTCACTTAGGAGTTCAATTACATAACGTTGATAGCATTCAGGGAGCCGATGAGTGATCAAAAGGATTCAAAAATGATACTGATAAGTGCAGACAGTTAGTATACAGTACGTGAAGACAAGAAAAGCATTGCATAATCATCGTTAGCCCAGCACTCGAGCGCTCATCGATACATCCATCAAATTTCCATGTTGGCCAGTAACACAGACAACCCTTCAAGTATTTTCCTCGGTACCATTTCTGGCAGCGTCGGCGGCTCGTTTCGCATCGTCGGCCCAATCAGCCTCTCGGATGCCAAGCCCAATCGAAAGGGTGGTGAGGTTGAGGGTGAAAATCGTTAGCCCGTAGGGCTTGCGAACGCGCGATTCCCACCCCTCAGGAAGCCGTTCCTCCGAGAAAATCACTCGCAGATCGTCTACCCGACCACCAAAAATAGTCGGGATGGTCGACGTGCTACACAAATCAAGCGATAAACCAAAGATCAGTCAGAGGATGGGGTGAAAAGATGGCTCACTTGGCAGTGCTGAAGAGTCTGTGGAATAATCCGAGGCTGTAATCTTTGTTCGTCGCTTTGGATTCCGCCCGACGCTTGCCCAAAATGCGAGACAAATCTTTGTTGATGAGAAGGGGGTTTTCAGTAGCGTCCTTCCCAGTAGCGAACGAGAAAAGTTCTTCAACATAAGCTGGATGTATCACAGCTTGGTTGGGCTGCAATGCTGTATCAAGTCCTAATTGGAGGATAAGTGTTCACCTTGGCTCAGTAGCGGAGATGCTACGTACGGGTGAGCGAAGCATCATGTTCGATTCCGTTATGCAAGCTAATCTCCTCCAAATCAAACGTATCTTTACGATAGCTCCTGTCCAACGTGCGGGCCGCGTAGTGGCACACGTGGTAGCAAAACGAAGGGCTAAAGTTGAACGTCGAATGAATGCATTCGGGAACGTCGGTGAACTTGATGCCTTTACCACTGCGTGAAATGATTCCTGGGCGCATTTGAAGCGAAAGGAAAACGAGATGAGGGTGAGTTTTGAGCCACATAGTACCTTCAGTCGGTGCGAGGTGCAACATACCGTGGTTAGCCATTGCATTCAAGCCAGGGCAGCAGCTTCGACTGTCACCTTCCTGCGGTGGTCGGTACTCTGGCCAATATCCTCCGTAGCCTGGATGACCCTCAGGTGTAACTTTTCCGACGGGACGGCTAAACCGAACAAGGTTTCCGAACGTCAGAAGTACATCCCAGGCCAGGATGCCAGTGTCGTAGAAAGCGTTGGAGATGGAGCTGAAAATCTTCATGCTGCAGTGGATAGCCGCTCAGGTTTGAGGGTGAAAGACAAATGGCCCAGGCCTAAGGCGATTCAGTCAGACCATTCTTATAAGGGCGCAAGGAACCGAACAATTTGTCAATGACATAAATAGGCGGTCTTCCGAATTCAATCAGTCGTAAGCAGACCCATTTCGCTGCCGAAGAAGAAAAATATGATCAGATGATAGCGAGTCGCATCACTCATCGCTAGATGACATTAGAATCCTCACCTGCTGGAGAGCGCACGGTACAGCAATTCCGCAACGATATTCTTCGTGACTCAGCAATCTTCATGGACTGTCATACCCAGCTGCACAAGGAAACTGACTAGCGGTCCTCGGATATGCACTGCAGTCTTCAAAAATGCCCTCACCGATGAATGAATTTTCCTAGTGGCGTACATGATGTTGAACGTTCATATATAGACATCACTGAGGGTGAGACATCGCGGATTGTGCGAACAGAAGACTTCTTAGGGAGGAATCCACCCTCAATTCCATCCCAGTGGACATCGTCGGTCTTTTCCACATATATAATTTCAGCAGAGCTAAGTATTTCACCGCGGGGCACTGCACATCCACTGTACTAGGGGATCAAAGATAGTGAAACCAAAACACAAGTCTATAGAAGCGAACTCACAGATGAAATGGTACGGCATTGATAGCACCGCTTGACGATAGTCGAAACAAAGATGCATCACGCGCCAAGTCACCATGTTAATAATTATTTACCCGCTATTCTGGTCGCCGTCCAACTATTTGTGCGAGCGGCACGCAGGGCGTTCGCGGGTTCATGTTCGTGTTTTTCCGTCATTGTGGCAGCAGTCTCTATGTCACAGATGAGTCTTCGTGCATGCACGTGACTGCTTCTCCTGTCACCTAAGCAATTTTTTTTTCCTATTGTGTTACTTGGGTTTAATTAACCCCTGTATCGACAAAGCCGTGGGACTTATCGGAGTTTAAATTTCACTTTAAGTGGACTTACCTCTTTTTCGGAAGTTATTCTCCATCGCTCAGAATTGTAAGTAGTTTTGCAACTAGTGCATCTTTTTTTTCTTGCGCGAAGCGCAAATTAATTAATTTCCCGTTCCCCAGGTATGGTACAAGTGCCTGCAAGCGTTCTTCAGTCGGACCGCTCGGTTCCTGGTGTGTCGCCTATTCTGGAGACTTATTCCGAAACATTGCTAGGGGAATTCGGGTTGGACGATTGCGGGGTAATACTGTACTGAACGAAGACAATTTACCAAATGACCATAAGATACAGCCTGGGCTGTGCCTTCCCACGATCCGAGAGGGCGGCAGGGGTTTACTGTGTAGAAACTTCAACAACTTGAAGACAACGATCCTCTCTGTACACACTTTCAGAGTGGATATTCCTTCGGGATCTGTGTTTTACAGGCATACGTGACTAAAGCATACGCTCGCTCCATCGTCGCAACACCCATGTCCAAGACCTGGCGCTGATCCTCCCATTCAACGATGCACCGAAGAGAATCAGCCACGGCAACCATGTATACCTGTCAGTCGTCGCAGGTGAGTATCTCATTCGCGTTCACAAATCTACTCGTAGTGGCTACACGGACCTGTGAGATACATCGCATCACAATGCCCGCTTCGAACACATGGCCCAGGGTCAACGACGTGGCGAGGAGAATACCCGTCATCGTGACCGGCGCACGGAACCACCACCGCGACACACACGTGCAAAGGAGGAGCGTCCCTATCATCGCCATTGCCTCCCTTGATCGGTGCCATACTGCTTGAGAAAGACGACTGTGAGTTGATTGGCATCGGCTGGACGGCGATTGCCCAAGACCCCCTACGGACGTCCGTGGAATGAGTGGTCGCATAGCGGGTTGATAGTGTACAAACGCAAAGTCAGAGCCGCCATAATACCCTCCGTGAGGTTGTCGGTCGCTCGACGTCCCACCGACGTTTTCTAAGCCTTGCGCGCGAGAGTGACAATAGTGTACCCTGAGGGGAGGCAAGAGGCTGTCTAGGGGGGTCCCACAAAGCACCGTCTCCAAACGCGATGCGCAGCCATGTTGGAGGGTGAGTGCGGTGTCTCGGAAGAGGGTGTAGAAACGACCAGCCGCCCTCGTGATTTTGTTGAGCGCAACGTCTCCCGTCTCGGAGGCGACATAATGATTGAAGAGGACGATGATGCCGGCGAGGATGTTGAGGTAGAAACTGATAGGGACACGGGCCATGAGAACGTGCGGTCTTTACAACGACGAGCGAGTGCGCAATGCTCGAAGGCTGCTGTTTCATCCGATCCCTCGTCGATCCCGACATGCACTCAGGGGTTTTGCTTCCTAAAAAGGGGCTCACCACGTAATAAGACGAATACCAGAAGCCCGGCACATTCTCCTCATCATCTCCGATGCTCAGCGCTCAAGCTCAAATGTCCATGCCATTACATTATTAGTATGGTATGACTGAGATGTAGGTAAAATTATCCGAGGTGTGGTTAGCATGTTCCCGAGGTCACATATGAACAGTTTCAACACGTTCATACAAAGGTGGTGCTTCTCCCGTTTCGCTCGCCAAGCCAGATATCAATTGTTCGTGTAAACGAGTGCGGCTGGCGAGCGAATCTGACGAAAACATGTCCGAGCCACCCGATGAGTGCGAGTTCGTGATCGGAAGGGACGTGAAATGTTCCAGGAATGAGTTTGTCTCGACTCCATGAGAATGCGTTCGTTTCGCACGACGGCGAGCACATGAACACGTCAACGCGTCTTCCAAATAGTCACCTCCCGACCGCGGCGCCTCGTCGTAGCGAGGAAGGGACGTCCATTCCGATGTACAGTGACACTGTCAGAAAATGAGTACGAGAAGCACACCCAATCTGTCGAAGAGAACACTGACCGACAAGACTTGTATGGGAATGTGTATAACGATATCGTGCATCTTCTTCCTTCCAGTCGTTACAGTTCCTTCCTCCTTTTCAACCCTTAAAACCAATCTAAGTGTGTGATTGACCATGACATTGCTGCCCTTGGTTCGATTTGAGGGATGAAGAGTTGAACAAGAGTCGGGTAATTGCAATTGATGGCGAATCGTCCATGGGCCCGGTCCCATGAGGGAAGATGCTACTTCACTTTCGTCTTCCCCAGGCTGTAAGAGGCAATACAACGGGGACTTGCGGAATGCATCTGACTCATCCGACATCAGCGGTAAAATGGGTTTGCCGTGACCTTCATCAAATCTGTCATGCTTGATGACCAGCAGAGTGGCTCGTCGCATGGCATCCGACCGTGCTTGTGAATGGGTTCGTGTAAAGTACTCCGTCCGTTCTTGGGATTTCCAGGGATCAGTCAAGTTCACACCTCTTCGTGAATGTGCTCACCATCCAGATATACCGATAAGGAGTGCACTTTGGCCTTTGTCAAGGGCATTATGGTAAGCTGAAGCGGGATTTTCCCGCCAATGGGAACACTGCGCCCCGCCAGTTGAATACGGTACTGCAGCTGTCCTTCCCATTGTTGCTGCAAGTCAATCCCCTCAACCTCCTCCGAATCATCGTCCTTTGGTACGCAAATGACAACGACCTCCTTTTGCGCGGTCATATTCCAATGAAACGTACCGGGACGCTTGACCTCAGCTTTAATGTTCCACACCAACGATCCATTGTCAGCCTTCATCGTTGGCGGAGAGTTGTTTGGGATCGTGAAAAACAATGGATAGGTATACGTTCCTGCGCTGCTCATCACATCACGCTATGAGAGAGGATATGTCTGCAACGTACCTTCCGGGAATACAGCCCACCCATCACCGCTCTGGTTACCCTGACCACCAGCCGCCGAAGGCTCAAAGACTCCGATCTGGGGCAGTACAGGCTTCACACCATGAGTGCTCAATTGGGCTTTGTCCTTCCCCTTCGTCAACGATCGTCCACGGTCCTCTTGATCATCTGGCCAGTGTAGAGATCCAGGCAGAGGTGATCGCGATCGAACACGGTTTTTCACCGCTTCAAAGGCGTGCACGACGCTGTCAAATGAAAAGCGTGAACGCGATCTACCCCTTCCGTCCTGTTCTGAGCTGCGACCTGAAGAACTGGTCGAAATACGGGCTAGCCCATAATTCCCGACGCTGTCACGATGCGTAGCGGAGGCGTCGAAACTTTCGCTCTCGTCTTCCGGGACTGCTTCAATGCTAGACGAGCGTGACAGAGTAATGCCACATAATGGGTGCGCACTGGATGTCGGTGAGCCATACGGATTGTCTGGTGTCAAGCTGCTTCGGGTTGGCATGGGAGAACCTAAGTTACATATTCAGCATTCGTCTTAATCCAAGTGGGCAATAAAGTACTTACTCCGCGGATCCGTGATTCGTGTACTGCTAGCGACGGATGGTGATCTGCCTTCCCCGTCCGGATTGACAGTGAGGAAGGAATGGCCATCAGCTGGACTCGGATACGGTGGAGCGGGGTCAATTGATGATTGAGTCCGCTGATTTCGGCCGTGATCAATTCCTAATTCACCCGAATCGGAACTAAGCCGTCGCCTGGCCCTGGGAGACAGAGGATCCAGACTGGCGCTGCGCATACTCGATGGTGCTTGCCAGTGTCCACTACCAAAACCAGTAAGACGGGTACTGGGTCCAGTATGATCCCCCAGAAACTGTACTCTGGGTCTCGTAGATGTGGCACGTCGCCGTTCCTGGGGCGAGCCCGTATCGAACACCACCATTGATGCAGAATGGACGTTGTATTGTTCCGTGACATCTATGCGACTAGGTCCGGCATCTTGAAAGAGGTTAGGCACATTATGCACGTGATCACGGGGCACATTACTTTGTACGTAGTCAGTGGTCGCTTTGGCCTGCAACTCAAGCTCGATGCTCGATATCTTGGTGGGCTTTGCGAGCTTGAGGGTGAGGAGACCACGGAGGGTGGCTGGTGGTAGCACCTCAACGTCATTATGGCGAGATGTGCGTTCTGGTGTGTTGCGCAAGGGGACGACCGGTTCGGTCAGTCGAATAGACAGAGAGCTCTTGTCAGGATGCATGAGGCAAGATGGGTAAGGCGTAACTTGGTGCAG
>JBBPJQ010000781.1:0-16798 GCA_038088795.1 Boletus rex-veris
AAATTTACATTGTTCTTTATTTGGCTTAATCAACTTAAAATACATACAAAGCATGCTAAGCCACCAACTACAGTACAAATAAGACAAATAAGACACAACAAGCACTAAATAAGCCAATAAAGAATACCGTAAATTTACTGATGAGCTACAATGTATCGTATTACTAATGGCTCCGAGTCAACCCAATGTTCACCCGCCCGCGCAGTCGGGCTAAGTTGGCGGGCATCCGAGTCATCCACTTTAGTTGTAGTATGCCAACTTCAGGCCCGGGCTGTCATGCCTCACAAGACCGGGGGCACTTTATTTTACATGAGCGCGCTGTTTGACGTTCGAAATGTGTCTCGGATACATACCTTGACTCTGCCCTCGTTGCACAACACCCAGCTTGTTCAAGGGGGATGAGAATGGATAGGATTGGACAGGACCTGTCTGCTGGCATCACGGTGTCTGTCGTTATTAGCCCTTGTCGGCATTGTGGTGGCGTCATTGTTGTTGTTGTCACAGTGGCATGTGGGCTGCAAGCCTGCTTGGGGGGCGCGATGGGGTGGGGAGGGCGTGGACGCAGGCACAGAGTTGCCATGTTCAAATTATTGTTGTGGTGGTTGTGATGCAGCATGTGCATGATCTTGAAGTGTCATGGTGCAATCGCAGTGGTGATACGGTGACTCAGATTGGGTGCTATGTACCTGTGAAGCGACCATAAACTCCCACGACTCTGATTCTCTGCATAATCAGAGTAAGAAGTACAACATTATGTATGTAGTACTATACTATGCACAATGTAGTAGACAATCTAAATAGACAACACATGGTACATGGTGCAACTGACAGTGATGAAATGGAGAAGTTGAAGCTATGTGAGATCGACATCGATCAACGAACTGAATGGTGGCTGCTCTGTACCAGTGAGTTAGACATGTCAAGCTGTCAGTCGGAGCCCAGCAACTTGGAGTAACTCACTAGATACACCTTCTAATGACTCCATTGGGTCCTCTTGCATCGCGCACTCAAATGCGGCAGTGTGTCCACTTTTCCGGATCACCAACCAGATGTGCCCAATGAGTCTGTCTGCAGCCTGCAAGTCATCCTGTGCCCTCTCCAAAGCCATGCAATTGTATTGTAAGACAAGGGTGTTGCGGTGGACGATTTGGCAAGCGAGAGTTTTGCATGAGTAGAAAATACGACGGTCGGCCCAGGCTGCCTCCAATAACAGGTATGCTTCCCTTGCACTGCATGGAGAAGGAACAGTGGGAAGCATGTCTTCGTGCTCCTTCCAAAAACCTGCTAGTCAGTTGACGAAATCATGCCAGGAGATACTGTTGAACCTACTTCATAAACTGAGGACGTTGGCTCATCATCAATTGAGTCTTTGCCAGCTCCAGAAGTCTCATATGGCTGGGCATGTACCAGATTTGTGATGGAATTGGCTGGATGGTGAATGGGTCTCATTGCGGCTGCTGCATATTTGGATGGTAAATGGGCAAGATTGTGTGATTGTTGGGTATCATGAATGGGGATAGGTGAAATAATTCATCTGATGCATTCTTTGCAAATGTAGGTTGGAGGGGAGGGTGGGCTTTTGGAGATGGCTGAGGATTGCTCATCCTTGAGGTTGTAGTCAGACCTCATTTTTGATTACCTTATTATTTTTGGTACCTTACGTCATTTATCCTCTCTCTTCCCTGTGATTGACTTGCATGATGCCCAAGCAGAAAACGAATCATGGGAGACTTAAGACAATCAGGTGTCCACGGTGCAGAAAGAAATTTCATTCCGAGACAAATGTGTTGCAGCATATGAACCAGCCCACAGGACTTTGCTTCGCATCAAGCTGGTATGATGACCACTTGAAATCACTCTACCAGATCCCTGAAGACCTGCCCTTTGACCCTCACCTGGTTCAACCTGACACATCTCACCTCTCTGACTTGGATTCCAACATGGATTCACCTCATTTTGACAATTCTGAGTGGGAAGACATTGAAATGAATGTTGACGATACCTCAGATGCTCAATGAACATCCACAGACTTCTATCCTGGCTGCAGCAGGTCTTTTCCTGGTGGTTCCACATTCATGGATCTCTTTTGGCAAGACATGTACTTGGAGGAACGGAGAGAGAACCTTTACTATCCCTTCGCATCTGGTGAGGAGTGGAAGTTTGCTTCATGGTGTGTGTGCTCAGGGCTCAGCATGTCCGCTGTCAATTCTTTATTATTCCTCAACATGGTAAGCTGCTAATATCCTTGTTCCCCATCGTATGTGTCTGACATTGATGTAAGATCAGGCAACTCGCGCTGTCCTTTCGAACTGCCAAAGAGCTGTGGGCGTGCATAGAGTGTCTCCCATCTGGAGCACAATGGCTATGTGAACACTTGAAACCTGAGTATCACATAAAGCAACCTGTTCGCCTATTCTATCGCCTGTTACACTTGACCCGGACAGGGGCGAGCGTAGCCTTGAAAGATGGTTCGAAGGGGTACGAGGTAAAGCGTGCACTTAATGGTAGCACGAAGTCCAAGGAAGACACTCCACTCAACAGTGGGAGCGACTGGTTCAAAGGTTCAAGGTTCAAGGGTTCAAAGGCGACGAGACGAAAGCTCGAAGGAGTCTTTAGAATGGAGACAAGGTAGATTCAAGGAAACTAAGCTAAGGTACAATGGAGCGGTACCTAAGTAACTCTGAGTAGCTAGGATAAGCTAGGATAAGAGTTGTATGAAATGACTAAGTAAATATCGTATGACGAAAAGGTAAGTAAAGTCATACAAAGAACAAAGGTAGTCCAGTGATAAGTATCACAAGTAGCGGGGAAGTCTCGAGTATCGTAGGAGCGGATGTGAGAGACGACAAGCAATACCATTGGCTAAAGGTGAATAGATCTCCTTGAAGAGGTCATAAGAACGATAGATAAAACGAGGACAAGATGTAGCGTAAGGATAGCATATCCTGTGAGCGGTGGGATAGGTCGGAGACAAGGAAGGGCAAAGAGGAATGAGTAGTGACGAAGAGTAGAAGAAAAGAACAAATCGTAACATCGCCCAGCACTGGATTGCTTGCAGTTGCTCCTCAGCCACCCACTTCTTGTACCCCACATTACCTTTGTTCCATGAAAAGTTTGGACCTCGGCTGCTGGGATCTACTGCCTTGCCTTGCCTTGCCTCATCCTTCTTTGTGGATGAATGGTTCATCGTGCCACCCCGCTATCCCTGTACCATTAAAAATGCGGCCAACGCTTTTCGCCCCACTGTACCCCACCACAGTCTTTCCTTGTGAACAATGAGCACAATGGCTCGTCCCGCTATGCCTGAACAATTGAAAACGCGTTCCAACAGTGTGTTTCATCCCACCTCACCCTTTGTTGCCACCCACCCTTGCCCAAACCACTGAAAACATACTCGAAACAATATCAAATGACTGACGTCATACACTTTTTAAAATGTGACACCTGAGGTTGTCATCATCGTCAACTCTAGTCTGTGCCTTGAAGAAGGTCGCCTGCTCTGGAGAGAGTTCATATGCTGCCGCGAGCGGTACTGTGTCAGGATTTACCACCACTGAGATCTTGAGGTCTCCAGCACCAGCGTATCCTGTGAGGGATTGTGTGTCCATTGTTGAGTGGAAGATGTCTATGTCATGTCATTTTCTTCTCAAGACTAAACCTGTTCCGAAACCGCACAAGGAGCCTGAATTCTGGTGATACCATCACAAATCGTGATGCCGCTCCAAGGAAATAAACTCAGCCTCAGACAGGCACAGCTGCACAAGCTCCAGCCAATAACGTCAAGAAGCGCAGAGTTTCCACTTGTTGACAACACAAGCTCTAAGAAGAGGAAGCGTGTCTCGGATATATCCAGCTGATCAAGTCAAAGTCAAGCGGCCCAAATGGAGTCGGGTTACAGGCAGGCTCGCAGGCCTCATGGAGATGCCCATGGATATCTTGTTTGAGGTGTGCCTCTAACCATTTTTCTGAGTTTATGCATCTCCGACCCATTTGTGTTTTAGATATTTGGGCATCTTGTGCCACTGGATGTGTTGCGTCTTATGCACACCACGAAGCAATTTAGACAATTGCTTATGCACTGTTTTTCTGTGTCAATTTGGGTAGCTGCCTGCAAGAACATGTCTGACTTGCCAGACTGCCCGCCTTATATGAGCGAACCCCAGTTTGCAAACCTCGTCTTCGATACACATTGCCATGTTAGATTTGCTCATTCTTACTCTCGCATCATCCTTGACCACATTCCAGGAATGCTTGTCCCCACATATTTGATCAGTTGACTTCCGGATTGGGCGGCGTATCTGTTCTAAATACACCAAGGAGTGGCAAGTGTCATGTCTTTCCTGTTCACATATCATTGTTCACCCTTGTGTCACAGCATGGTATAAATTTACTCATTGTATGTTGGCGAATCCTCATATAAGGTGGTTCCTAGTAAATTTGGCAGTGAGTGACAATGAGGTCCCATTTATTTTTGCTCACTGATCGCTCCCCAGAACAAGGCCACCTGTCCTACCATTCCAAAGACCTACAAGAATTTCAGTCAAAGAGGGCTTCCATTACAGACCCTCAGGAGTGAGACAAGTTTGTTAAAGAACGTTAAGATTTGGTCTGTCAGATGGAAAGGCAGTTTCATGTAGTGCTTGTGAGATTGCTACTGATGAAGAATATGTAGCACAGTGCCTTACTTGAAGCTTGGGCCACTAACCAGGCAAGGGACTGCTTGGAGCAATTCAATGACCTTCGGCATGAAAGAAAAGAAAAGAAGTGTGAGTCACCTCCCCAACCATTCAAAGAGCAAGCTAATTGTTCCTGCCTGACCTTGTCCTTCCTTGTGGACAATGAGCCCAATGACTTGTTGTACCACCTCACCAATGCCTGCACCATTGAAACATGCCCAATGGTGCATTTTTGCCTGACCTCACCCTTTTCCCAGCTCATTGTGCTGCTCTGCTGTGCTATCACATGATAACATGATCTATAGTACATGACTGACTATACAATGGTAAAGACTACACATATGGGGTATAGTTAAAGGGAGAAGAAGTAAGAGCCTCACAAACTTTTTTACATAGACTATGGAACTGTCCATATTGAGGGTCAGTGGAAACTTGAGCTACCTTCAACATCTCCAAAACTGGTAGATAAAGGCTTTGATTTACCCCTTTCTCTGAGAATTGGAAGCTATTGTCTATAGTCCTACAATAGTGACTGAAAAGAGCCTGTGTATTTGAAATGATTAGAAACTTTACAACCTTTGTGGACAAAAGACTTACTCCAGTGATAACAAAGGCCACCATAGACATAGAAAGATGGCCATTATTTAGAATACCTAGACAGTTGATTCCTAGATGGAGAGGCTTCACTACACCATAAAACTCCAACAATCCATGATAAATGCATGAATTGGCAAACAAATGGATCTGTCAATAAATTACAAAGAAATCCAAATGTCTTTATAATAATTACTACTTACCTCTCCATTATGGTCAATGTGACAAAAGTGAAAATCAACCAAACCCAGTGGTCTTGTCAAGAAAAGAACTTGACTGTTCCTGCCAGTACTGGGATGGATTGAAGGTAACCAGGAAAAGACATCTGTCTGCTTCAACCTTCCAAAGATATGAGAGGTCATGGAAGGTACTCTATTGGAGTGAAACAAACTATCTCGCATAAGGGTGCGAGTAGTATAAAGAATCTTGCAAACCTATATAAACAGTTAAATGAATACTAGAAAAAAAGTATGTACTCACTTGGTCCAACACAGCAGTAGACTCAGGGAAATGCACTAGTATCATGATAATGTAAGTCCCTTGTATTTTTTGATCATGATAGGAAAACTTATCAACTTGCTCCAGTATATACAATCTCCACCAGTCAACTGTCTCCCTAGATGTCTTGTCTAGCAAAAGGAAAAAAAGGTCTCCATTAAAACACTGGGTAATCTTTTGTTTTCTTGATTCCAAGAGATGCTTGAATATTGTGACTGCAAAAGGACAAGTCACAGATCCTTCAGAGATTGGAGAAAACTCTTGAGTTCCACAAAAAATACTGGCTAGAAGCCTGGCTTCTAGTTCAGGATAAATGAAGGACTCAAGCTCCTTTTTAAGTTGATAAGAAGTGATAGGAGCAGGAAAGGTGAGCATATCCTCCAAATAGGTTGTTATGGCTATATTATTTAGTCTCACTATATTGCATATTTAAGTATTAACTTACCAATAGTAGTAGAATTCCAGATTTCTTCAAAAGATTGTGACCTATCCAAGGAAACATCTTCAAGCTGGGCCTATAAGAGCTTGGCTGTTGATTTTGTAAAATGTAAGAATAATGGAAAACCAAGGAATAGTTTTACTATCTGAGATTAGAAACTTAGACAAACCTAAAACACATTAGATCCTATCATAGTCTAGAAGTATAAACTTACATGTATTGATAGGGTGTAGACTATTCCTCAAGTGTCCTTTAAAGGCAGAAGCTATAAAAAAATCAATTATATTTGAATATTCAACTAAGCTAAAACTTACAGGTTGAACCAGGTTTATCTGAGTCTGGCCTTGCTACATGAGGTATGTGTGGATATCTCCACTCATACTGCATTAGCTCACTAACAATCTGGGTATAGATGTTAGATGAGACAATGGAAGAAGAATCATCTAGAATATTCTCTTCCACTGATGAATCTTTCTGTGGTAAAGACTCAATACAATATTTCAGAATGAACTTAAATGAAAGTTATAATCACTTACAGATGACAATGAAGGGTGAGCTAGTGAACTAGCCTGACCCCCTACAGAATACTCCAGGAATGTTTGGCTATTGATATTTTCCTAGTTTAAGTGAGCTTAATTAGTAGCTTAAATTCATGATAATTATATAGAGATGATTAGTATCTATCACTTACAGGGACATTGGCTTGGCTATATTCTAACAAATCAGTTTGACTTTGACTTGATTGAACAGCCTGATTCCCTATAGAGTGCTCCAAAAAGGTTTGACTAGTTTGTTCAAATGGGCCTATAACATCTGAACTCTGCCAAGAGTAGGGGTATACAGGTTAAAATAAAGATCAAGTCAATCTGAGATAGCTATCCATCACTCACATAATATGGGCTTGGTAATGAGACTATAGATCATAGAGTTAGATTTAGCTTTTCAATACTATGAAGAAATAACTTATAGAGTTTTGCCCAGGGATCTACTGACCCTATTATAGGGACATATGTCCATGACTCTGACCTTGCCAGTGATCTCCCTGGCCTTGAATATCAATCCCCTATATTTTACAAGAACACAAACAATAAATTTAAAGAGCTCATTGATGATGTACATACCTGATGAAAGCTCTCTTGATATCCAGGAATCTCCTGACCCTGTTGAAAGAAAGCTCCATATTTATGACCATGATCTCCCTGTGAAAACAATCAGTTTGAAATATTTCATGGTGATGTACATACCTGGTAAGAGCTCTCCTGATATCCAGGGATCTCTTGGCCCTGTTGAAAGAAAGCTCCATGTTCATGACCATGATCTCCCTGTGGAAATGATCAGTTTGAAATATTTCATGGTGGTATACATACCTGGTGAGGGCTCTCCTGATATTCAGGGATCTCTTGACCCTGGTTGAAGAAAGCTACATGTTCATGACCATGATCTCCCTGTGGAAACAATCGGTTTGAAATATTTCATGGTGATGTACATACCTGATTAGAGATCTCATGATATTCATGTATCTCCTGACCTTCATGGGAGCTAATCACATGGCCATAACCTTGAACAGCCTCAGGGTTGCCATGAGTGATAGTTGTATTCTATAATTGTGAACAATTAGTCTAGTAGGCTCAATAATGATGCACATACCTCATCTGGGGCCCCCAGAAATTCAGTAAAGTTGTTGTCAGAGGAAGAGTGGAAAGGGTTCATAATGGTTGAAGGCAGAGATGTGTTATCTCATATCTGATGTGCTGTTTTCGAGCAGAGCATCAGGTCATGTGATCATTTCAGACGAGCACTGGCAGCTGCGACAGAGTCGGTCCTATGTCTTTGCGACTGAGAGTGCAGGTGCTACTGCTCCTCTTTTTGCCTGAACCCTTGCACTTCGCTCTGCCAAAACCCACAACAGAGGCAGTCCCCCGATGTCACTTCTCCCATGGTTGAGAGGCCATCCGCACAGCTGCTTGAAGGCGAGAGACTCTTGTCGGTCATTGCTAACCATGTGGGGAACTTGAGTGTCGACCTTGATCCACTGGAGAATATAGAAGAAGACGTTGGCGGTGTGTCTTCAGACCAGGTATGCATTCGCTTATGTTACCACACTTGTCTGTTGATCTCTCCCAGGTTCATAGCTGTTGCTACACATTTTCGTATTCGATGATGCCTGCGGTGTATTTCAAGCCTCGGGAAGCACAATCAACTTGACTCTGTGGTACAATGATGCGCTGTCCATCTGCCTTGCGTGCTTCACAAGCGGAAGCGAAGAATTGGTCGTTGTCAATTCGCAGACACAGGTGAGGGTGTCTTCATTGATGACTCCAGTTCTGGTGGGTTTGATCTTGAATTCCTTCTTCTATGTGAGTCTTGCTGATGAAGGACGGGAATGATTAGACCTGCTACACTTCAGCTTGAGAAGGTGCCATATACCGTGAGCTCAACCCCACATGGTGCCTGTTTATTGGTCACACAAGCCAATGTGTGCACATGCAGTTCACACATGTTGAATACCACTTGCAAAGTGACTGAGTTTATGTCCAAGGGGAAGGGTGCACAGGGCTCATCTGCACGACATGCTGGAACAGGAAATGGGACCACCCACAACTGTCTTATTGATTTCCATGCTGAGGTTTGGACCCATTTCCCGGTGTTGCCTGCAGTGCAGCACGAAACGATCTCCTCATCAACCCTCCACAGTTCCCAGATGCTCGTGTTCTTCACGGATCGTGATTATCAACAATATAGGCTGCATTTTACGGACATGATTTCCACGTTTGAGAGGGCGACTAAGAAACCAACAGGAGATGTGCTCAAGTCCATGAAGGTTACTGCTACATCATTCACCATATTCGCTGCTGAGTTGTGTGGCGGTGGGGAGCACCAGGGCTCGACTCGGAACCATGGATGGATAATCTCAGCTTACCATGCAGGGGAATGGCTCATTGAGTTCTTATGCCTGATTCCGATCCATCTCGCACTTGCAAAAGACAACCGACCCGTGTCGATCAAAGATGGGGTGTATTCACCTGACCTTGAGAGGTTGTTGCTGGGTGCGGATTTCAATCGTATTGTGGACAGTCTCTCATTTGGATGGTATGAATCACTGTTCCAGTCATATATGGCATCCAAGGTGTGTATTGCTTATCTATCACATGAGGGTTCGCTTGCTCACTGGCATGGAGCCAACAATAGGCCATCAAGGTAGTGTCCTCAGTGAGAGAGGTCGGTCGCAAGAGCTTTGCATTGACTCATCTCATTGACACATTGTTTGTTGGGTCGGTGATGTGGACAATGGAGGGTGTGTGCATGCTTGGTTATGCCAATCAAGTGTTGATCATTGCACTTGATTTTGAAGGTTGGTTCCACATACCTTCCTCAACAGTTCACTCATTACTTTGCCTCGTTAGGTGTACACAGTATTGAAAGGTCTGCTCAAGAAGACACATTGCTCATCTTGTTCAACATGGCTATTTCCAACTTGGTAAGCAGGATGAAACTCACAACAGCTTTGCACTCAGTCGAGATATTACTGGACTCTTTCAGTCATTCCCATCAAGTTTGACGCATCCCACCTTCTGACAACTACTATGCCCACCGCTGAAACCATATCATCCAACCGCCCGCAACACCCTCGCCTGCACCATGTCCTGTGCCTATTTCCAACTTGGTAAGCAGGATGAAACTGGCAGGAGGCACAAATACTGACTAATGACATTTCATGTTTCAGGTACTCACAACAGCTTTGCACTCAGTTGGGATATTATTACTGGACTCTTTCCAAGTCAGTCATTCCTGTCAAGCTCGATGCGTCCCACCATCTGGCAACTACTATGCCTGCCACCAAAACCACATTGCCCAACCACCCGCAACACCCTCGCCTGCACCACGTCCTGTACCTGTTCCCAGAGGCAAGCAGCCTGCTCATTGGAACAGTCTCTCTTAATCAGCGCCCAAACCTCAAGCATTCCTATGCATCGAGAAAAGGCGGGCTTCCGCGGCTTACCCAATGGATTTCCCTGTCTGTGCTGACACCACTGACGTTGAGGACAGCTCTCCTCCCTCGACCCCCACCAGGGAATCCCCTGCACACTCCAAGTGTTAGCACCCTCTCTAGACAGTCCTCAGACAGCACCGTTGTCCTCTTTCAACCCCTTTTCTTTCACCACCCTCGCAGATTCAACCCCTTTTCTTTCACCACCCTCACAGATTCAACACCCTCACAACCACATTATCATCATCGCACGCCAAGCAAGGGCATATTCAACATGTCCTTTGATGAGGATATGTTCACAATTCCAATGCCTCGGAAGAGCTCTTGGAAAGCTCTTTGGCTTTCCACCCAAACAATTTGGCTCGGTTGGGGCCAGTGCCACTCATCCTGGGAAGGATAAGGCCAGGTTTTTGCGACTTGCATGTTCCAGAACTTGTCCAGCCCAGACAAGTTGCCTCCTCCCGCCTTCTGAGTGGCCCTCTCTTTTACATCAATTCTTATCAAAAGTGTAGAGGTCATTTATATTGCCATTTAGCCTCTCAGTTACTGACCCTGTACGGCATAGACTATTCATATTGGCGAGCAGCTCCACTAGACTAATCTCACCTCAGTACCAACACAATGGTTCTCTCACCACTTCGGAATGTCTCACATTACCAATCCCCCCCCTCGACACACAAGTCAACACATCCTTACTCATTAGACACCCTCATACCGATATCATTATTCATCCAGTAATTTCTGGCTTTGCATGTGGCCTTCTCTCCTGAGGCTCTTGGTATCCATGCTACGTCTGGCGTCATCTGATGCCGTGCTCTGCTCTCTGCTATGGTTTGCTTCCCTTGTCTTCCTACTGGTCATGGTTACTTGCACAGGACACTCGCATTTTTCACTACCCTGGGGGTTTTACCTGGATCTCTCCTAGCATCCACCTCTTTCCTTCTTACTTTGGTTTCTGAGAGATTGTACAAATGGAGTCGACGAGGCCACATATGTTAAAACAAATTATCATCCACTCTCCGCTTGCCTCTGCTTATATATGTGCAGGGCTTCTATTTTCCGCTTTTTTTGCTTCTTGGATCTTGCGACTCAAGATAACTCTTCTCATATGCATCCACCCTTAGCTATATGCCTCACCTTTTTGAGTTCATGGTCCCCTAATCCCCTTTGTCATGTCTTTTTAGTGGTTTATTTGGTGGTTGGACTATTTATCCTTTCGTCACCGGCCTCCCATCCTCACTTTCCCTTTCTTTTCTCCCAACTCCCCCATGTATCAATATCAACTTGGCCCATAGTTTGGACTATTGCATTGCATTATACCTGGAGCACTCCCGTGCTTTAGTTATTTTATTTTTCCTTTCCATTCCTTTGTCATTTCTGATTTTTATGATGTCATTCTGGTTTTCTGGTATATATTTGATACTGATAGTTTGTCTAGGCCATTGTATTCCTACTGAAATGACCATACGCTTCTCATCTTGTCTCTTAGCTGATTGCACACATGTTAGTTGTTTCAGTGTGTATTGGTCTTGGTTCCTGACATGCACCAAGCTGTACTGTAATGTAGCACTGCTGTTGTTATAACCTAAAGTTTATAGAATGACCTGAGTAAATGGACAATACCATTGTTCACAAGACTGGTAGAGTGAGACTCTAGCATACCATTTGAGTGCCATCTTTGTAATATGTGACACTCTTTGATAATATCTACTTCCTCAGACAAGTACATTAGCTAGCAATTGAAGTGTTTTATACTTATGGTATGGACAATAGCATTGTTCACAAGACTGGTAGGGTGAGACTCTGGCATACCATTTGAATGCCATCTTTGCAATATGTGACACTCTCTGATAATACTACTTCCTCAGACAAGTACATTAGCTAGCAATTGAAGTGTTTATATTTTTGGTATCAGCAATGCCATCACTCATATCAGAGACAGGATATGACATGAGCATATCATTTCAGTGAAATCATACAAGCATATTGGCATGCAGTGGCAGGGTCTGCCCACATAAGAAATATTGCTACAGCAATTGGAGAGTTCATACCACTCTATATGTACTTTCCCAGTTTATAGATATTCATGAAACCAGATAGAATACTTCTTGAATATTATACTCTCACACCATATTTACATCACCAAGGCAGAACATTAGCTATCAATAGAGAGGGTTCTATTTTAATTTCAATATGAGAGGTAATTGGAATACATATCATGTCATAGCATGCTCAATGCTTGCCACTGATGCCAGCACAACACCTAACCAACGAATCCACAAGACCTCCATGGTCTGTGGAGAACAATTGTGAGCGTCTGGTGCAGCATGGACAAATGAGATGACAAATGCACAGAGGATTTGTGCATACCAGAATGGATGGGAATCTGGGCTATCTTTGCATGAGAGAGTCATGACAACACAGTCATGTCCAGGATGCATGTAGTCCTATTTACGACAGATATCATATGAAGTGTAGTTTACGCAAAATGACCTTGATTCAATGACATGATTAAGATTATCAGTGAAACGAAGTTGAGTACACTGGGCCATGGTAAAGTGGTGTTCGCCCCCATCGTGGTTGTACTGATATAGGCGTGAAAGGATATGGTCCTTTAGCTGGAGGATAAAATTGTCCTTGAGGGAAAACATATGCTTAGATATGAACTGAGTTCAAATGTATATGCTTACCTTAATCACCGGATCACCCTGTGCACAGAGATCACGAAGAAGCTGCCTCAGGTCAATGACATTGTTCGGAGAGTGAGTAAGGACATGGTGTAGTTTAGGAATAGTGTCCATTTTCCAATGCCTCATATTTGTCCAGTTCTGATGGGTCACTGGCCTGTTGCTGATGCCGAACATGGGTGAAACGGTGCTCCTGTCTAGCAAGTTGTTTGCCAATGTCACGTTTACTTGTCAACCCATAGAATTTCTTGATGAGATGGTGAGAAAGCTCTCCCTGTAAGTACCCAAGTCAAATCATGAACACGTAGCTAGTACTACAGTTTCCTTACAATTTGCGTTGTGTACGAATCAGTGGTACCAAATGTTTTGATGGTATTAACATAATCTCTGAGGGCATGGAATTTGTAGGTTAGCATATTGAATCGCCTGACATGGGGAGAACTCAGCGATGGAATATTTGTTGCAGAGCTTCCTTCCGCTTCCGCTTGTGCTTGCTGTCGTTGCTGTCGTGCCACTATCTCGCTAGGTAGTTCCTTGGTCTCAAAGGCTGTGCAAGTGACATTAACAAAGTGTTGAAGCCGCCCACTTAAGTTCTGCAGCGATTGGTCAAGGAGCTTAAGGGAGTCGTCAGAATGAAGTCTTAGTTTTGCCAGTGCATGCCATTCGGCCAGGTGAAATAAGAGAACTCGGATTGTGCCATCGTGCTCCTCCAGAAACAAGCCATCAAATATGGGAATTGCGCACTGCAAATCTAGGCATGTTTCTCAGCTCAGAATGGTGACATTCACTTGAAGCATATCTTCAAAGTGCCTGGCAGTACACCACCCCATGTTAGCAACATTGTCTGGAAAGCAACAAATGGTGTCAGTTCCAAAAGCAGGTATTGCAGAGTACCTGCAATTCAGTCCATATGTTTCTCTGGACAGAGTATGTATTTTACCTACCATTCGTTCAATAATGCAACTTGAGACAGACCTACGCAATGTAGAATCTGTATTAAATGCTTCAGGATGTTTTCACCACACCAAGTTCGAGCTCATGCATGAAGTCAACAACCACAATTGGATGTAGTTCAAAGCCCAGTGGTGATAGCCACTCCATGAACGCATTCTTATTGAATGCACGTTAAGTCATATTACCTTGGGATGACAAATTCGTGCATACCAGTGTCTGCACAAGTTAGTACTCCTTTAGCAGTCGCTCAACTGCAACATCTTTTACCAGAACACCAAAATTGTAAATCAGCTCCCTGGCAGAGGTGATCTTGCTTTGAAGATATGTCTGCAGTTGTGACAACCTGGCCTTCATATCATTCACAAGACCAAGGCTTTCAAACTTTGACTTTGGGACCATGCATCTCAGACATGGGCAGACACCTTTGTCTTGGATGGTTGTGAGAAGGATTCCATTTTCAAAGTCAAAAGGATGTAAGGGAAAATATATGAAAGTTCACTTTTCGGGATAGTCAGCAGAATATGTAAAGACCCTTGGATACACGCGCCGGACCTTGCCATCATAGCACTTGATGACAATGCCATTCTTGTATGCTTCCAGGAATTCCTCGTCCATCCAGTAGTATTCTCCAGATGGCATGGAATATCTCTTGTTTACAATGTGCAAGAATGTCAGTGTTATTTTTTTTTCCGGCTCAGACTTGTGATGATGTTGGTAAGAGACTCTGGTATCTGATTTCAATGTATGTGAGTTAGATGTATCAGAGCACATCAGCAAACCAGCCATGGCCTGTACAGAACTGTAGAATAATATGTAGTGTTACAGACTCTAAATAGAGGTACCTAGTAATGCAGATTTCCACAGATCTGTCTAAGTTCTGTGGATAAATGAATTATTACCAGAATATGTTCCTTGACAGATCATACAGATTTGTAGACTCCTCTCGACAGAGTTGTGAGGACATGTGAGGTAAATGCCACAAAAAGTAATATTACCAGGCCCAGAACTAATTACAGCATAGTACACCAAAGGGGATAGCAACTGGAATCTCAGACTGAGCAGGAGCAGGTACAAAATGAGTAGGAACAGGAAATGGAAGAAAAAACAAGCTCGGAAGCGTCAAACAGAACCTCAAACGGAAGCCCAATCAGTCCAGGATTGGCTGGAAATCATCTTCGAAAGGGATGATGTTACCGGGGTCGTTTGCAGGCACGCTATGAAAACATGTTTAGATAACTTCTGCGCTTGATAAATATCAGAACGTACTCGGCGAAAGTTGCCCATAGAACCCTCAGCTCTAGGGTTTTTGCATTGTGTTTCGGGTTTTTGTTGATTGCAAGTTGCATCAAGTGAAACTGGGCATAAATCTTTGAATATTCCTGGTACTTGAATTTTTGATCCTCCCAGACACCAGTTGTGGTATACTCATCAATAGCGGCTCGCAACTATCAAAAACAATATTAGTGCTTGGAAGATTTTTAAAAAAAAGTGGAATGGGTACTGCCATCGCTGCCAGACAAACGGTCACCTGCGGCACTTCGCCTGCAAATATGTCGGAAAAGGTGGCAGCTAAAGAGGACGAGCCATTGTAGAAGAATGAAATGATGAGGGCGCCAAGTGCTGGAGCGGCCATGTTATTGGTTGATCTCTGCAATGAGTGTTAGTTCTTGTAGGAATACTCAGGTTGACATACCTCTTCATTGACGCCACCGAGTGTGAAAGCGGAACCACGAACTAAGGCTTGAGCCTGGGCTTTATTATCCAGAGGGAGGATCTCTTCGCCCAGCATATAAAAGTATGGCACAAGTTCTCGGGCCTTGGATTTCAGTGTCGAGCACCAGGTCATCATGGCCTCCCAGACCTGTTGTCGTCAGAACATAAATAATATGAAGTAAAGTACATACAAGGACAGACAGCTTTTTTTGATATTGCAGCCAGTACCCTATGGAAGTGAGCATTTGAATGAGCACTAGTACTTATGATCAAACTTTACTTATCTTGTGGGACATTCGGGGTTTCTGTGAGGGCTTCATTGAAAAATTCAACACATTTTTCCTCAATGAACTGAGGACATGGTGTAAAAGGATTGATTGAAGCAGCATCACATTGCGTGATCAGTTTTGCCCACTCAATTACAGCATGGAAGCTAAGGGGATAAGCACGAAGCTTTGTTGCAGGCCCATCCAGTGGACCTGAAAGCACATCCACAGATGGGGCTTGAGGTGGAGCGGGTGGGGCCTGGGAGGGAGGGAGCGGGGCCTGGGAGGGAGGGAGCGGGGCCTGGGAGGGAGCGCGCAAGGCCTGGGATGGCATGAGTGCAGACAGAACTCCATTGTCAATGTGAGCACAGTTTTGGCATCTGACATTGGAATGTTGTTGCTGGAGATGAACATCGCAAAGCATTGATGGATCTGGAGGACGAGGGAAACGGTTGTGCTGATGGTGTTCGTTGATGACATCATGAGCGACGCCATGGTCAGAGTGTTCCTTGGTGGACAGAGCAAGATCTGTGTGGATTTTGTTAGTCGTTGATCCACTGATCAGTAGTGAGCTTACCTATGTCATGATCCCCGGAAACAGGGCATTCATCATTGTCCAGATTGTTGTGGAAGTGTTCCTCTGCGAGCAGGACGGGATCTGTTCAGAAATGAGTCGTTTATTTATTGACATATGAGCACTCACCAATGTCACTGTCATTGGGAATGTAGCGAGCATTGGGGAGTGTTACAGTCGCCTTCCCAATTAGCCCCTATAACCCGGACACTACACTATTTCACTACACTTCAGTTCCTACACTTTCATTCTTCCTTCACTTTCCCACGAAGCCCATTACTCTCCCACGATATTGATCATGAGGCTACGCGCTCCAGACTTACACATGTTATACCTCATGCACGCCTCATGCCCCCTATCCAACACATGCCCGCACAGGTATGCTTATCCTCCAGTAACAACGATCCTC